>CAHIKZ030003399.1:0-111286 GCA_903632075.3 Acanthosepion pharaonis | reverse complement strand
TCTGGACTGGAGGGGTTATGCATGAGATAACAAGGAGAAAAGCTACGGATTGAAATAACTGAAGGGGAGAAAGCAAACACACTGTGACGTCATGGGAGTTTAAGGCATTTCATTGACGAGAAATAGACACACCTCTGGACTGGAGGGGGTTATATGAGATAACAGGAGGGAAAAGCACGGATTGAATAACTGAAGGGGAGGAAAGCAAACACACTGTGACGTCAAGGGGAGTTGTATAGTACCATTGGACGAGAATACACTCTCTGGGACTGGAGGCTACATGGAGATAACAAGGAGTGAAAAGACGGATTGAATAACTGAAGGAGGAAAAGTAAACGGACTGTGAAATCATAGGTGTTTAAGGCATTTCTTTGGACAGGAATAGTCACACCGCTTGACCAGAGGGCGTTACATGAGATAACAAGGAGGAAAAAGCACGGGATTGAATAACTGAAGGGGAGGAAAGCAAACACACTGTGACGTCATGGGAGCTTAAGGCATTTCATTGGACGAGAATAAGGCACACCTCTGGACTGGAGGGGGTTACATGAGATAACAGGAGAAAAGGGAAAAAGCAAACGGACTGTGACATCAACTGTTTAAGGCATTTCATTGGAGCAAACACACTGGACTGGACGTGTTATGAGATAACAAGGGAGGAAAAAGCACAGATGTGAATAACTAGAAGGGAGAAAACAAACACACACTGTGACGTCATAGGAGTTTAAGGGATTTCATTGGACAATAGTCACACCCACTGGACTGGAGGGGGTTACATGAGATAACAAGGAGGAAAAAGCACGATTGAATAACTGAAGGGGAGGAAAGCAAACACACTGTGACGTCATGGGAGTTTAAGGCATTTCATTGACGAGAATAGACACACCTCTGACTGGAGGGGGTTACATGAGATAACAAGGAGGAAAAGCACGGATTGAATAACTGAAGGGGAGGAAAGCAAACACACTGTGACGTCATGGGAGTTTAAGGCATTTGATTGGACGAGAATAGACATCACAGGTAAGCTGGACATTGATGAGGGGTTACATGAGATAACAAAGAGGGAAAAGCACGGATTGAATAACAAGGGGAGGAAAGCAAACACACTACAACTGACGGGAGTTTAAAAGAGGCATTTCAACGAGAATAGTCACAATTCTCTGGACTGAGGGAGATAACAAGGAGAGAAAAGTACGGATTGAATAACTGAAGGGAGGTCAACACACTGACGTCATGGGAGTTTAAGGTATTTCATTGGACGAGAATAGACACACCTCTGGACTGAGGGGTTACATGAGATAACAAGGGAGGAAAAGCACGGATTGAATAACTGAAGGGAGGAAAAACACACTGTGACATCACAGGTGTTTAAGGCATTTCATTGGACGAGAATAGACACACCTCTGGACTGAGGGGTTACATGAGATAACAAGGGAGGGAAAAAGACGGATTGAATAACTAGAAGGGAGGAAAAGCAAACGAACTGTGACGTCATCAGGTGCTTAAGGCATTTCATTGGACGAGAATAGTCACACCTCTTGACTGGAGGGTTTATGAGATAAATAAGGAGGGAAAAGCATGGATTGAATAACTGAAGGGGAGGAAAAGCAAACACACTGTGACGTCATGGGTGTTTGGCGCATTTCATTGACGAGAATAGTCCTAATTTGGACTGGAGGGCGTTGGCATGAGATAACAAGGGGAAAGTACAGATTGAATAACTGAAGGAGGAAAGCAAAACACACTGTGACGTCATGGGGAGTTTAAGGCATTCATTGACGAGAATAGTCACACCTCTGGACTGGAGGGGGTTACACAGACAACAAGGAGGGAAAGCACGGATTGAATAACTGAAGGGGAGGAAAGCAAAACACACTGTGACATCGCCGCATGGGGAGTTTAAGGCATTTCTGTTGGACGAGAATAGTCACACCTCCCTGGACTACAGAGGTTAAGGAGACAACAAGGAGGAAAGTTACCGACTGAATAACTGAAGGGGAGGGAAAGCAACACAACTGAGACATCACAGGTGTTTAAGGCATTTCATTGACGAGAATAGTCACACCTCTGACTGCAGGGGGTTACATGATAACAAGGAGGGAAAGCACGGATTGAATAACTGAAGGGAGGAAAAGCAAACACACTGTGACGTCATGGGAGTTTAAGGCATTTCATTGGACGAGAATAGACACCTCTGGACTGGAGGGTTACATGAGAAACAAGGGAGGAAAAGCACGATTGAATAACTGAAGGGAGGAAAGCAACACACTGAAGACGTCATGGGGAGTTTAAGGCATTTCATTGGACGAGAATAGTCACACCTCCTGGACTGGAGGGGTTACATGAGATAACAAGGGAGGGAAAAGCACGGATTGAATAACTGAAGGGAGGAAAGAAGCAGACGAACTGAGACATCTCCAGGTGTTTAAGGCATTTCCTTGGACGAAATAGACACACCTCTGGACTGGAGGGGTTACATGAGATAACAAGGAGGAAAAAGCACGATTGAATAACTGAAGGGGAGGAAAGCAAACACACAGACGTCATGGGTGTTTAAGGCATTTCATTGGACGAGAATAGTCACACCTGGACTGGAGGGGTTACATGAGATAACAAGGGAGGGGAAAAGCACAGGTTTGAATAACTGAAGGGGAGGAGAAAGCAAACACACTGAGACGTCATGGGTGTTTATTGGACGGCATTCACACCTCTGGACTATTGACGAGAAAAGACAAATAACTGAGAGGGAGGAAAACCTCTGAGACATGAGGGGGTTACATGAGATAACAAGGAGGGAAAAGCACGGATTGAATAACTGAAGGGGAGGAAAGAAACACCGGATACATGAAGGGGAGTGTTTAAGGCTGAGACATCATAGGTGTTTATTGGACGAAATAGTCACACCTCTGGACTGGAGGGGGTTACATGAGATAACAAGGAAAAGCACGGATTGAATAACTGAAGGGAGGAAAGCAAAACACACTGTGACGTCAAGGGTGCTTAAGGCATTTCATTGACGAGAATATTCCCAATTCTGACCTGAGGGGGTTACATGAGATAACAAGGGAGGGAAAAGCACAGAATAACTGAAGGGGGGAGGAAAGCAAACACACTGTGACGTCATGGTGTTTAAGGCATTTATTGGACGAGAATAGTCACCTCTGACTGGAGGGTTACATGAGATAACAAGGGAGGGAAAAGCACGGATTGAATAACTGAAGGGGAGGAAAGAAACACACTGATGACGTCAAGGGAGTTTAAGGTAGGGCGTTACATTGGACGAGGGAATAGTCACCACTCTGGACTGGAGGGGGTTACATGAGATAATAACAGGAGGGAAAAGCACGGATTGAATAACTGAAGGGGAGGAAAGCAAAACAACTGAGACATCACAGGTGTTTAAGGCATTTCATTGGACGAGAATAGACACACCTCTGGACTGCAGGGGGTTACATGAGATAACAAGGGAGGGAAAAGCACGGATTGAATAACTGAAGGGGAGGAAAGCAGACGAACTGAGACATCACAGGTGTTTAAGGCATTTCATTGGACGAGAATAGACACACCTCTGGACTGCAGGGGGTTGGAGATAACAAGGGGGAAAAGCACGGATTGAATAACTGAAGGGAGGAAAGCAAACACACTGACGTCACAGGTAAGAAAAGGCATTTCATTGGACGAGAATAGAATAACTGACTGGACTGGGGGGTTACATGAGATAACAAGGGAAAAGCACGATTGAATAACAAGGGAGGAAAGCAAACACCTGTGACGTCATGGGTGTTTAAGGTTTCATTCGAGGCCATTGGACGAGAATAGACACACCCTGGACTGGAGGGGGGGTTACATGAGATAACAAGGACGAGAAAAGCACGGGATTGAATAACTGAAGGGGAAAGCAAAACACACTGTGACGTCATAGGTTTTAAGGGCATTTCATTGGACGAGAATAGACACACTTCTGGACTGGAGGGGGTTACATGAGATAACAAGGAGGGAAAAGCACGATTGAAATAACTGAAGGGGAGAAAGCAAACACACTGTGACGTCATGGGTGTTTAAGGCATTTCATTGGACGAGAATAGACACACCTCCGACTGGAGGGGGTTACATGAGATAACAAGGGAGGGAAAGCACGGATTGAATAACTGAAGGAGGAAAGCAAACACACTGTGACGTCATCACAGTTTAAGGCATTTCATTGACGAGAATAGTCACACCTCTGGACTGGAGGGGGTTACATGAGACAACAAGGGAGGGAAAAGCACGGATTGAATAACTGAAGGGGAGGAAAGCAAACACCGTGATGCTGCTGGGAGTTTAAGGTACTTTCATTGACGAGAATAGTCACACCTCTGGGACTGAGGTTACATGAGATAACAAGGAGGAAAGCAATGGATTAAATAACGAATGGGAGGAAACAAACACACCGGTGACGCCGCGGTAAGCTTTGGGCGCATTTGCTGGACGAGAACAGTCGCGAATTTGACCGAGGGCGTTACGAGATAACAAGGAGGAAAAGCAGATTGAATAACTGAAGGAGTGAAAGCAACAATACTGTGACGTCGCGGGTGTTTAAGGTATTTCATTGGACGAATAAATGTCTCTGACTGGAGGTTAGCATGAGATAACAAGGAGGAAAAGTACTTGATTGAATAACTGAAGGGGAGGAAAGCAAACACACTGTGACGTTGCTGAGTTTAAGGTATTTCATTGACGAGAATAGACACCTCTGGACTGGAGGGCGTTAATATGAGATAACAAGGAGGGAAAAGCACGGGATTGAATAACTGAAGGGGAGGAAGCAAACACACTGTGACGTCATAGGGTGTTTAAGGCATTTCATTGGACGAGAATAGTCACACCTGGACTGGAGGGGGGTTACATGAGATAACAAGGGAGGGAAAAGCACGGATTGAATAACTGAAGGGAGGAAGCAAACAAACGCAAACACACTGTGACGTCATGGGTGTTTAAGGGGTTTCATTGGACGACAAGGAGGGAAATAGAATAACACAAGGAGGAAAGCAAACCTCTGACGTCATGGGGAGGGCATGTTACATGACGAGAATAAGCCATACCTTCTGGACTGGAGGGGGTTAACAAGATAACAAGGGGAAAAGCACGGATTGAATAACTGAAGGGGAGGAAAGCAAACACACTGTGACGTCATGGTGTTTAAGGCATTTCATTGACGAGAATAATGTCACACCTCTGACCTGGAGGGGGTTACATGAGATAACAAGGAGGAAAAGCACGATTGAATAACTGAAGGGGAGAAAGCAAACACACTGAGACATCACAGGTGGTTAAGGTATTTCATTGGACGAGAATAGTCACACCTCTGGACTGAGGGGGTTACATGAGATAACAAGGGAGGGAAAAGCAACGATTGAATAACTGAAGGGAGAGAAAGCAAACGGACTGGGTGACGTCATGGGTGTTTAAGGCATTTCATTGACGAGAATAGACACACCTCTGACTGGAGGTTACATGAGATAACAAGGAGGGAAAGCATGGATTGAATAACTGAAGGGGAGGAAAGCAAACACACTGTGACGTCATGGTGTTTAAGGCATTTATTGACGAGAATAGACACACCTCTGGACTGGAGGGGGTTACACAGATAACAAGGGAGGAAAAGTAATGGATTGAATAACTGAAGGGGAGGAAAGCAAACACACTGTGACGTCAAGGGTGTTTAAGGCATTTCATTGGACGAGAATAGTCACCACTGGACTGGAGGGGGTTACATGAGATAACAAGGAGGGAAAAGCACGGATTGAATAACTGAAGGGGAAAGAAAACACACTGTGACGTCAGGGTGTTT
This sequence comes from Acanthosepion pharaonis, assembly GCA_903632075.3. NCBI lineage: Eukaryota > Metazoa > Mollusca > Cephalopoda > Sepiida > Sepiidae > Acanthosepion > Acanthosepion pharaonis. The sequence goes on along the minus strand of CAHIKZ030003399.1, from coordinate 105,456 downwards.
AAGGCATTTCATTGGACGAGAATAGTCACACCTCTGGACTGGAGGGGGTTACATGAGATAACAAGGAGGGAAAAGCACGGATTGAATAACTGAAGGGGAGGAAAGCAAACACACTGTGACGTCATGGAGTTTAAGGCATTTCATTGGACGAGAATAGACACACCTCTGGACTGGAGGGGGTTACATGAGATAACAAGGAGGGAAAAGCACGGATTGAATAACTGAAGGGGAGGAAAGCAAACACACTGTGACGTCATGGGAGTTTAAGGCATTTAATTGGACGAGAATAGCCACACCCTGACTGAGGGGGTTTAATGAGATAACAAGGGAGGAAAAGCACGGATTGAATAACTGAAGGGGAGGAAAGCAAACACACTGTGACGTCATGGGAGTTTAAGGCATTTCATTGACGAGAATAGTCACACCTCTGGACTGAGGGGTTACATGAGATAACAAGTGAGGGAAAAGCACGGATTGAATAATTGAAGGGAGGAAAGCAAATATTACTGTAATGTCATGGGTGCTTAAGGCATTTCTATTGGACGAGAATAGTCAGCACTCTGACTGGAGGGCGTTACATGAGACAACAAGGAGGAGGAAATGATTGAATAACCGAAGGGGAGGAAAGCAAACACACCAGACGTCGCGGGAGAAGGGCATTTCATTGGACGAGAATAGCCGCTAATTTCTGGACTCGAGGTTACGAGAGATAACAAGGAGGGAAAGCACGATTGAATAACTGAAGGGGAGGAAAGCAAAACACACGTGACGCTGGGTGTTTAAGGCATTTATTGACGAGAATAGTCACACCTCTGGACTGAGGGGCGTTACAGAGAAACAAGGGAGGAAAGCACGGATTGAATAACTGAAGGGGAGAAAGCAAACACACTGGTGACGTCATGGAGCGCATAGTATTTCATTGGACGAAGAAGCTACACCTCTGACCGAGGCCAAGCGTATGAGATAACAAGGGGAGGAAAATGATTGAATAACTGAAGGGGAGAAAGCAAACACACTGTGACGTCAATAAGGCATTTCATTGACGAGAATAGCCACAATCCTGACTGAGGGGTTACAAGGAGACAAATAGGGAGGGAAAAGCACGGAAATAACTGAAGGGGAGGAAAGCAGAGAACTGAGACATCATAGGTGTTTAAGGCATTTTATTGACGAGAAAGTCACACCTCTGGACTGAGGGGTTATTGATAACAAGAGATAACAAGGCACGGATTGAATAACTGAAGGGAAAGCAAACACACCAGACGTCATGGGTAAGGCATTATTGACGAGAATAGCTCACACTCTGGACTGGAAAGGTTACATGAGATAACAAGGAGGAAAGTTACCGATTGAATAACTGGAAGGGGAGGAAAGCAAACACTGAGACACGTCATCGGGTGTTTAAGGCATTTCATTGACGAGAATAGTCACACCTCTGACTGGAGGGGGTTACATGAGATAACAAGGAGGGAAAAGCACGATTGAATAACTGAAGGGGAGGAAAAGCAAACACACTGTGACGTCATGGGTGTTTAAGGCATTTCATTGACGAGAATAGTCACCTCTGGACTGGAGGGGGTTACATGGAGATAACAAAGGGAGTGAAAGCACGGATTGAATAACTGAAGGGGAGGAAAGCAAACACACTGTGACGTCATTGGGTGTTCAGGCATTTCATTGACGAGAATATTGCACCTCTGGACTGGAGGGCGTTACATGAGATAACAAGGGAGGGAAAGTACGGATTGAATAACTGAAGGGGGAGGGAAAGCAAACACACTGTGGACGTCATGGGTGGGAGTTTACATTTCATTGACGAGAAGAACACCTCCTATGGACTGGGTTACACAAAGGGAGAAAAGCACTGGACTGTGACGTCATGGGTGTTTGGGCATTTCATTGGACGAGAATAGTACACCTGGACTGGAGGCGTTGTGAGATAACAAGGGAGGGAAAAAGCACGGATTGAATAACTGAAGGGAGGAAAGCAAACACACTGTGACGTCATGGGAGTTTAAGGCATTTCATTGACGAGAATAGTCACCTCTGGACTGAGGGTTACATGAGATAACAAGGAGGGAAAAGTACGGGATTGAATAACTGAAGGGGAGGAAAGCAAACACACTGTGACGTCATGGGGTGTTTAAGGCATTTCATTGGACGAGAATAGTCACCTCTCTGACTGGAGGGGTTAATATGAGATAACAAAGGGAGGGGAAAAGTAATGGATTGAATAGCTGAAGGGGAGGAAAGCAAACACACTGTGACGTCATAGATTATTTAAGGCATTTCATTGGACGAGAAGAAGGCACCTCTGGACTGGAGGGGGTTATGAGATAACAAGGAGGAAAAGTACGGATTGAATAACTGAAGGGGAGAAAGCAAACACACTGTGACGTCATGGGAGTTTAAGGCATTTCATTGGACGAGAATAGTCCCACCTTTGGACTGGAGGGGGTTACAGCAGAGATAACAAGGGAGGAAAAGCACGGATTGAATAACTGAAGGGGGAGGAAAGCAAACACACTGTGACGTCATGGGTGTTTAAGGCATTTTCATTGGACGAGAATAGTCACACCACTGGACTGGAGGGCCGTTACATGAGATAACAAGGAGGAAAAGCACGACTGAATAACTGAAGGGGAGGAAAGCAACACACTGTGACGTCATGGGAGTTTAAGGCATTTCATTGGACGAGAATAGTCACACCTCTGGACTGGAGGGTGTTACATGGAGATAAATAAGGGAGGGAAAAGCACGGATTGAATAACTCAAGGAGGAAAAGCAAAACACTGTGACGTCATGGGAGTTTAAGGCATTTCATTGGATGAGAATAGTCACACCTCTGGACTGGAGGTTACATGAGATAAATAAGGGAGGGAAAAGTACGGATTAGATAACTGAAGGGGAGGGAAAAGCAAAACACACTGTGACGTCATGGGTGTTTAAAAGGCATTTATTGACGAGAATAGTCACCTCTGGACTGGAGGGCGTTACATGAGATAACAAGGAGGGAAAATTGAATAACGGATTGAAACACACTGTGAGGGGAGTTTAAGGCATTTCATTGGACGAGAATAGTCACCTCTGGACTAAGAGGGTTGCTTGAGATAACAAAAGGGAGGAGAAAGCACAGTTGAATAACTGAAGGAGACAAACACACTGTGACGTCATGGGGAGTTTAAGGCATTTCATTGGACGAGAATAAGTCACACCTCTCCTGGACTGGGGCATTACATGGAGATAACAAGGGGGAGGGAAAAGCACGGATTGAATAACTGAAGGGGGAGGAAAGCAAACACACTGTGATCATGGGGAGTTTAAGGCATTTCATTGGACGAGAATAGTCAATTCTCTGGACTGGAGGGGGTTACATGAGAAACAAGGGAGGAAAAAGCACGGATTGAATAACTGAAGGGGAGGAAACAAACACACTGTGACGTCATAGGGGTTTAAGGCATTTCATTGGACGAGAATAGACACACCCCTGGACTGGAGGCGTTACGAGAGAACAAGGGAGGAAAAAGCACGGATTGAATAACCGAAGGGGAGGAAAGCAAACACACTGTGACGTCATGGGTGTTTAAGGCATTTCATTGGACGAGAATAGTCCACCTCTGGACTGGAGGGGGTTACATGAGATAACAAGGGAGGGAAAAGCACGGATTGAATAACTGGGAGGGAGGAAAGCAAACACACTGTGACGTCATGGGTGTTCAAGGCATTTCATTGGACGAGAATAGTCACACCTCTGACCGAGTGGCGTTACGAGATAACAAGGGGGAAAAGCACGGATTGAATAACTGAAGGGGAGGAAAAGCAAACACACCAGACGTCATGGGGAGTTTAAGGCATTTCATTGGACGAGAATAGTCACACCTCTGGACTGGAGGGGGTTACATGAGATAACAAGGAGGAAAGCACGGGATTGAATAACTGAAGGGGAGGAAAGCAAACACACTGTGACGTCATGGGTGTTTAAGGTATTTCACAACGAGAATAGTCACACCTCCTCTGGACTGGGAGGGGGTTACATGAGATAACAAGGGAGGAAAAGCACGGATTGAATAATCAAGGGGAGGAAAGCAAACACACTGTGACGTCCTTGGAGTTTAAGGCATTTCATTGGACGAGAATAGTCACACCTCTGGACTGAGGGCGTTACATGAGATAACAAGGAGGGGAAAAGCACGGGATTGAATAACTATGAAGGAGGAAAGCAAACACACCGTTGTGACGTCATGGCGGATTTAAGGCATTTCATTGACGAGATAACACACCTCTGACTGGAGGGTTGCTTGGATAACAAGGGAGGAAAAGCACGATTGAATAACTGGAAGGGGAGGAAAGAAAAACACTGAGACGTCATGGGTGTTTAAGGCATTTCATTGACGAGAATACACCTCTGGACTGGAGGGGTTACATGAGATAACAAGGAGGAGAATTGAATAACTGAAGGGAGGAAAGCAAACACACTGTGACGTCATGGGTGTTTAAGGGACGAGAATATTCACATGAGATAACAAGGGAGGAAAAGCACGGGATTGAATAACTGAAGGGGAGGAAAGCAAACGGACTGTGACGTCATGGGTGTTTAAGGACATTTCACCTTGGACGAGAATAGACAACAAGGGAGGAAGCACGGATCCAAACTGGACCATTTCATTGGAGGGGGTTACATGAGGATAACAAGGAGGAAAAGTACGATTGAATAACTGAATGGGAGGAAAGCAAACACACTGTGACGTCAACAGGTGTTTACATTTCATTGACGTCACACCTCTGGACTGTTACATGAGATAAGGGATTTGAATAACTGAAAGGGGACGAGAATAGACACGATCCCTGACTGGAGGGGGTTATGACAACAAGGAGGAAAAAGTACGGATTGAATAACTGAAGGGGAGGAAAGCAAACACACTGTGACGTCATATGGTGTTTAAGGCATTTCATTGGACGAGAACAACACCTCTGGACTGGAGGAGCGTTACATGAGATAACAAGGGAGGAAAAGCACGGATTGAATAACTGAAGGGGAGGAAAGCAAACACACTGCAGACGTCATGGGTGTTTAAGGCATTTCATTGACGAGAATAATAACAACTCTGGACTGGAGATACATGAGAGATAACAAAGGGAGGGGAGAAAAGCACTACTGAATAACCGAAGGGGAGGAAAAGCAAACACACTGTGACGTCATGGGTGTTTAAAGGCATTTCATTGGACGAGAATAGTCAACCTCTGGACTGGAGGGCGTTACATGAGATAACAAAAAGGAGGGAAAAGCACGGATTGAATAACTGAAGGGGAAAAACAAACACACTGTGACGTCATGGGAAGCGAAGGCATTCTGGACATTGACGAGAAAAGCACAGTTGAGTCACACCCTGGGACTGTGACGTCATGGGGGTTAAGGCATGAGATAAAACCTCTGGAGGCCAAAAGATAACAAGGGAGGAAAAGCGGATTGAATAACTGAAGGGGAGGAAAGCAAACAACTGTGACATCATGGGTGACTAAGGCATTTTCATTGACGAGAATAGACACACCTCTGGACTGGAGGGGTTACATGAGATAACAAGGAGGGAAAAGCACGGGATGAATAAACTGAAGGGGAGGAAAGCAAACACACTGTGACGTCATGGGAGTTTAAGGCAGCATTTCATTGGACGAATAGTCACACCTCTGGACTGGAGGGGGTTAAGTGAGATAAACAAGGGAGGAAAAGCACGATTGAATAACTGAAGGGGAGGAAAGCAAACGGACTGTGACGACATGGGGTTTTCAGGCATTTCATTGGACGAGAAGAGTCACACCTTCTGACTGGAGGTTACATGAGGAACAAGGGAGGGAAAAGCACGGGATTGAATAACTGAAGGGGAGGAAAGCAAACACACTGTGACGTCATGGGTGTTTAAGGCATTTCATTGGACGAGAATAGTCTCACACCTCTGGACTGGAGGGGTTACATGAGATAACAAAGGAGGAAAAGCACCCGGATTGAATAACTGAAAGGGAGGAAAGCAAACACACTGTGACGTCATGGGAGTTTAAGGCATTTCATTGGACGAGAATAGTCACACCTCTGGATGGAGGGGTTAAGATACCAAGGGGGGGGAGGGAAAAGCACGGATTGAATAACTGGGGGAGGGAAGCAAACACACTGTGACGTCATGGGGTGTTTAAGGCATTTCATTGGACGAGAATAGTCACACCTCTGGACTGGAGGGGTTACATGAGATAACAAGGGAGGGAAAAAAGCGGATTGAATAACTGAAGGGAGAAAAGCAAACACACTGTGACGTCATGGGTGTTTAAGGTATTTCATTGGACGAGAAATCACACCTCTCTGACTGGAGGGGTTAGTATGAGATAACAAAGGAGGGAAAAGCATGGATTGAATAACTGAAGGAGGAAAGCAAACACACTGTGACGTCATGGGTGTTTAAGGCATTTCTTGGACGAGAATAGTCACACCTCTGGGACTGGAGGGGGTTACATGAGATAACAAAGGAGGGAAAAGCACGGATTGAATAACTGAAGGGGAGGAAAGCAAACACACTGTGACGTCATGGGTGTTTAAGGCATTTCATTGGACGAGAATAAGGCACCTCTGGGACTGGAGGGGGGTTACGAGATAACAAGGGAGGGAAAAGCACGATTGAATAACTGAAGGGGAGGAAAGCAAACACACTGTGACGTCATGGGATTTCATTGGACAGAAGAGTCACACCTCTGGACTGGAGGGGGTTGTGAGAACAAGGGAGGGAAAAGCACGGATTGAATAACTGAAGGGGAGGAAAGCAAACACACTGTGACATCATAGGGAGTTTAAGGCATTTCATTGGACGAGAAGAGTCACACCTCTGGACTGGAGGGGGTTACGAGAGACAACAAGGAGGAAAAGCACGGATTGAATAACTGAAGGGGGGAGGAAAGCAAACACACTGTGAAGCGTCATGGGTGTTTAAGGCATTTCATTGGTAGTCACCTCTGGACTGGAGGGGTTTAACAAGGAGGAAAGCACAGATTGAATAACTGAACGGGAGGAAAGCAAACACACTGTGACGTCATGGGTGGGACAGAATAGTCACACCTCTGGACTGGAGGGCGTTACATGAGATAACAAGGGAGGGAAAAGCACGGATTGAATAACTGAAGGGGGAGGAAAAAACACACTGTGACGTCATAGGTGTTTAAGGCATTTCATTGGACGAGAATAGTGCACACCTCTGGACTGGAGGGGCCATGGCGAGATAACAAGGGAGGAAAAGTACGATTGAATAACTGAAGGGAGGAAAAGCAAAACACACTGTGACGTCATAGGGAGTTTAAGGCATTTCATTGGGACGAATAACAAGGAGAAAAGCACGGATTGAATAACTGAACGGGAGAAGCACGTCATTTTCCGGACTGGGGTTTACATGAGATAACAAGGGAGGGAAAAGCACGGATTGAATAACTGAAGGGGAGGAAAGCAAACACACCAGACGTCTTGGGTGTTTAAGGCATTTTCATTGGACGAGAATAGTCACACCTCTGACTGGAGGGGGGGTTACAACTAAGATAACAAAAGGGAGGGAAAAACACGGATTGAATAACTTTGAAGGGGAGGAAAGCAAACACCTGGACGTCACATTCCATTGGACGAGAAATAGTCACACCTCTGGACTGGAGAGGTTTAGAGATAACAAGGAGGAAAGCCATTGAATAACTGGACCACACTGACGTGGTGTTAAAAGACAACTTGGAGGGAAAAGTCACGGATTGAACTAACTGAATAACAAGGAGGGAAAGCACGGATTGAATGAGACATCAAACACACTACGTCATGGGTGTTTAAAGGCATTTCATTGGACGAAGAATAGTCACACCTCTGGACTGGAGGCGTTACATGAGATAACAAAGGAGGGAAAAGCACGGATTGAATAACTGAAGGGGAGGAAAGCAAACACACCTGTGACGTCATGGGTGTTTAAGGCATTTCATTGGACGAGAATAAGTCACCTCTGGACTGGAGGCAAAGTTACATGAGATAACAAGGGAGGGAAAAGCACGGATTGGAATGGGAGGAAAGCAAACACTGTGACGTCATGGGTGTTTTAAGGCATTTCATTGGACGAGAATAGTCACACTCTGGACTGAGGGCGTTGCTTGAGATAACAGGGAGATAACAAGGACGGGGTGTTTAAGGCATTGGAAAAGCACTGGATTGAATAACTGAAGGGGAGGAAAGGAGAAGCAAACACACTGTGACGTCATGGGTGTTTAAGGCATTTCATTGGACGAGAATAGTCACACTCTGGACTGGAGGGGGGTTTGTGAGATAACAAGGGAGGGAAAAGCACGGATTGAATAACTGAAGGGAGGAAAGCAAACACACTGTGACGTCATGGGGTTCAGGCATTTCATTGGACGAGAAGAGTCACCTCTGACTGAGGGGGTTAAGCAGGGAAAAGCACGGATTAATAACAGAAGGGGAGGAAAATAACAGACGTTGCGGGTGTTAAGGCATTTCATTGGACGAGAATGAATACTGAGGGCGTTACAAGAAGGGGAGGGAAAAAGCAGGATTGAATAACTGAAGGGGAGGAAAGCAAACACACTGTGACGTCATGGGTGTTTAAGGCATTTCATTGACGAGAATAGTCACACCTCTGGACTGGAGGGGTTAATGAGATAACAAGGAGGAAAAGCACGGATTGAATAACTGAAGGGAGGAAAGCAAACACACTGTGACGTCATGGGTGTTTACAGGCATTTCATTGGACGAGGGGGTTACATAGATAACAAGGAGGGAAAAGTACCTCTGGACTGGATTTCATTGGAAATAGGTTGACTGCAGGGGTTATGAGATAACAAGGGAGGAAAAGCACGGATTGAATAACTGAAGGGGAGGAAAGCAAACACACTGTGACGTCATGGGTGTTTAAGGCATTTCATTGGACGAGAATAGTCACACTGTGGACTGAGGGGTTACATGAGATAACAAGGAGGGAAAAAGCACGATTGAATAATGAAGGGGAGGAAAGCAAACACACTGTGACGTCATGGGTGTTTAAGGCATTTCATTGGACGAGAATCAGTCACTACCTCCTGGACTGCAGGGCGTTGTATGAGATAACAAGGGAGGGAAAAGCACGGATTGAATAACTGAAGGGGAGGAAAGAAACAACTGGTACGTCAGCAGGAGTTTAAAAGGCATTTCATTGGACGAGAATAGACACACCTCTGGACTGGAGGGGGTTACTTGAGATAACAAGGAGGAAAAAGCACAGGATTGAATAACTGAAGGGGAGGAAAGCAAACACACTTTGACGTCATGGGTGTTTAAGGCATTTCATTGGACAAGAATAGTCACACCTCTGGACTGGAGCGTTACATGAGATAACAAAGGAGGAAAAGCACGGATTGAATAACTGAAGGGAGGAAAAACACAACTGAGACATCATGGGTGTTTAAGGCATTTCATTGGACGAGAATAGTCACACCTCTGGACTGGAGGGGGGGTTACATGAGATAACAAAGGAGGGGGAAAAGCACGGATTGAATAACTGAAGGGAGGAAAGCAAACACCTGTGACGTCATGGGTGTTTTTCATTGGAGGCATTTGGACTGGAGGGCGTTGGACAAAGGGAGAATAATAACTGAAAACACACTGTGACGTCATGGGATTTCAGGCATTTCATTGGACGAGAATAGTCACCTCTGGACTGGAGGTTTACATGAGATAACAAGGAGGAAAAAGCACGGATTGAATAACTGAACGGGAGAAAAGTGACGTCATGGGAGTTTAAGGCATTTCATTGGACGAGAATAGTCACACCTCTGGACTGGAGGGGTTACATGAGATAACAAGGGAGGAAAAAGCACAGATTGAATAACTGAAGGGGAGGAAAGCAAACACACTGTGACGTCATGGGTGTTTAAAGGCATTTCATTGGACGAGAATAGTCACACCTCTGGACTGGAGGGGTTACATGAGATAACAAGGGGGAGGAAAAGCACAGATTGAATAACTGAAAGGAGGAAAACAAACACACTGTGACGTCATGGGTGTTTAAGGCATTTCATTGGACGAGAATAGTCACACACCTCTGGACTGGAGGGGTTACATGAGATAACAAGGAGGGAAAAGCACGGATTGAATAACTGAAGGGGAGAAAGCAAACACACTGTGACGTCATGGGAGTTTAAGGCATTTCATTGGACGAGAATAGTCACACCTCTGGACTGGAGGGCGTTACATGAGATAACAAGGGAGGGGAAAAATGAATAACTGGATTGAATAACTGAAGGGGAGGAAAGATAACAAACACACTGTGTGACATCGCATGGGTGTTTAAGGCATTTCATTGGACGAGAATAGTCACACCTCTGGACTGGAGGGGTTACATGAGATAACAAGGGAGGAAAAGCACGGATTGAATAACTGGGGAGGAAAGCAAACACACTGGAAAAGCAAACACACTGTGACGTCATGGGTGTTGAATAAGGCATTTCATTGGACGACGAATAGTCACACCTCTGGACTGGAGGGGTTACATGAGATAACAAGGGAGGGAAAAGCACGGATTGAATAACTGAAGGGGAGGAAAGCAAACACACTGTGACGTCATGGGAGTTTAAGGCATTTCATTGGACGAAGGGAGGAAAGCAATAGTCACACCTCTGGACTGGAGGGGGTTACATGAGATAACAAGGGAGGGAAAAGCACGGATTGAATAACTGAAGGGGAGGAAAGCAAACACACTGTGACGTCATGGGTGTTTAAGGCATTTCATTGGACGAGAATAGTCACACCTCTGGACTGGAGGGGGTTACATGAGATAACAAGGGAGGAAAAGCACGGATTGAATAACTGAAGGGGAGGAAAGCAAACACACTGTGACGTCATGGGAGTTTAAGGCATTTCATTGGACGAGAATAGTCACACCTCTGGACTGGAGGGTTACATGAGATAACAAGGGAGGAAAAGCACAGATTGAATAACTGAAGGGAGGAAAGCAAACACACTGTGACGTCATGGGTGTTTAAGGCATTTCATTGGACGAGAATAGTCACACCTCTGGACTGGAGGGGGTTACATGAGATAACAAGGGAGGAAAAGCACGGATTGAATAACTGAAGGGGAGGAAAGCAAACACACTGTGACGTCATGGGTGTTTAAGGCATTTCATTGGACGAGAATAGTCACACCTCTGGACTGGAGGGGTTACATGAGATAACAAGGGAGGGAAAAGCACGGATTGAATAACTGAAGGGAGGAAAGCAAACACACTGTGACGTCATGGGAGTTTAAAGGCATTTCATTGGACGAGAATAGTCACACCACTGGACTGGAGGGCGTTACATGAGATAACAAGGAGGAAAAGCACGGATTGAATAACTGAAGGGGGAGGAAAGCAAACACACTGTGACGTCATGGGAGTTTAAGGCATTTCATTGGACGAGAATAGTCACCTCTGGACTGGAGGGGGTTACATGAGATAACAAGGGAGGAAAAGCACGGATTGAATAACTGAAGGGGAGGAAAGCAAACACACTGTGACGTCATGGGTGTTTAAAGGCATTTCATTGGACGAGAATAGTCACACCTGGACTGGACTGAGATAACAAGGAGGAAAAGCACGGATTGAATAACTGAGATAAAGCAAACACACTGGACGTCATGGGAGTTTAAGGCATTTCATTGGACGGAATAGTCACACCTCTGGACTGGAGGGGTTTAAGAGATAACAAGGGAGGAAAAGCACGGATTGAATAACTGAAGGGAGGAAAGCAAACACACTGTGACGTCATGGGTGTTTAAGGCATTTTCATTGGACGAGAATAGTCACACCTCTGGACTGGAGGGTTACATGAGATAACAAGGAGGGAAAAGCACGGATTGAATAACTGAAGGGGAGGAAAGCAAACACACTGTGACGTCATGGGTGTTTAAGGCATTTCATTGGACGAGAATAGCTCACACCTCTGGACTGGAGGGGTTACATGATAACAAAAGGGAGGGAAAAGCACGGACGGATAACTGAAGGGAGGAAAAGCAAACACACTGTGACGTCATGGGTGTTTAAGGCATTTCATTGGACGAGAATAGTCACACCTCTGGACTGGAGGGCGTTGTGAGATAACAAGGGAGGGAAAAAGCACGGATTGAATAACTGAAGGGGAGGAAAGCAAACACACTGTGACGTCATGGGTGTTTAAGGCATTTCATTGGACGAGAATAGTCACACCTCTGGACTGGAGGGGTTATATGAGATAACAAGGGAGGAAAAGCACGGATTGAATAACTGAAGGGGAGGAAAGCAAACACACTGTGACGTCATGGGAGTTTAAGGCATTTCATTGGACGAGAATAGTCACACCTCTGGACTGGAGGGTTACATGAGATAACAAGGGGAGGAAAAGCACGGATTGAATAACTGAAGGGAGGAAAGCAAACACACTGTGACGTCATGGGTGTTTAAGGCATTTCATTGGACGAGAATAGTCACACCTCTGGACTGGAGGGGGTTACATGAGATAACAAGGGAGGAAAAGCACGGATTGAATAACTGAAGGGGAGAAAAACAAACACACTGTGACGTCATGGGTGTTTAAGGACGAGAATTTAAAACCTCTGATTCATTGGACTAAAATAGTCAAGGGAGGAAAAGCACAGGATTGAATAACTCACACTGGACTCATGGAGGGACGTTACATGAGATAACAAGGGAGGGGGGAAAAGCACGGATTGAATAACTGAAGGGAGGAAAGCAAACACACTGTGACGTCATGGGTGTTTAAGGCATTTCATTGGACGAGAATAGTCACACCTCTGGACTGGAGGGCGTTACATGAGATAACAAGGGAGGGAAAAAGCACGGATTGAATAACTGAAGGGGAGAAAGCAAACACACTGTGAGACGTCATGGGTGTTTAAGGCATTTCATTGGACGAGAATAGTCACACCTCTGGACTGGAGGGGTTACATGAGATAACAAGGGAGGAAAAGCACGGATTGAATAACTGAAGGGAGGAAAGCAAACACACTGTGACGTCATGGGTGTTTAAGGCATTTCATTGGACGAATAGTCACACCTCTGGACTGGAGGGGGTTACATGAGATAACAAGGGAGGGAAAAGCACAGTTGAATAACTGAAGGGGAGGAAAAGCAAACACACTGTGACGTCATGGGTGTTTAAGGCATTTCATTGGACGAGAGAAAGACACACCTCTGGACTGGAGGGGGGGGACAAAAGAGATAACAAAGGAAAACGATTTGAATAACTATGAGGGAGGAAAGAAACAAACACACTGTGACGTCATGGGTGTTTAAGGCATTTCATTGGACGAGAATAGTCACACCTCTGGACTGGAGGCGTTACATGAGATAACAAGGGAGGAAAAAGCACGGATTGAATAACTGAAGGGGAGGAAAGCAAACACACTGTGACGTCATGGGTGTTTAAGGCATTTCATTGGACGAGAATAGTCACACCTCTGGACTGGAGGGCGTTACATGAGATAACAAGGGAGGGAAAAGCACGGATTGAATAACTGAACGGGAGGAAAGCAAACACACTGTGACGTCATGGGTGTTTAAGGCATTTCATTGGACGAGAATAGTCACACCTCTGGACTGGAGGGCGTTACATGAGATAACAAGGGAGGGAAAAGCACGGGAATAACTGAAGGAGGAAAGCAACACACTGGAGACGTCATGGGTGTTTAATAACGAGAATAGAACTGGGGGCGTTAGAGATAATAACAAGGGAGGAAAAGCACGGATTGAATAACTGAAGGGAGGAAAGCTGTGACGTCATGGGTGTTTAAGGCATTTCATTGGACGAGAATAGTCACACCTCTGGACTGGAGGGCGTTACATGAGATAACAAGGGAGGGAAAAGCACGGATTGAATAACTGAAGGGAGGAAAGCAAACACACTGTGACGTCATGGGTGTTTTAAGGCATTTCATTGGACGAGAATAGTCACACCTCTGGACTGGAGGGCGTTACATGAGATAACAAGGAGGGAAAAGCACGGATTGAATAACTGAAGGGGAGGAAAAGCAAACACACTGAGACGTCATGGGTGTTTAAGGCATTTCATTGGACGAGAATAGTCACACCTCTGGACTGGAGGGGGTTACATGAGATAACAAGGAGGAAAAGCACGGATTGAATAACTGAAGGAGGAAAAGCAAACACACTGTGACGTCATGGGTGCTTAAGGCATTTCATTGGACGAGAATAGTCACACCTCTGGACTGGAGGGGGTTACATGAGATAACAAGGGAGGAAAAGCACGGATTGAATAACTGAAGGGGAGGAAAGCAAACACACTGTGACGTCATGGGAGTTTAAAGGCATTTCATTGGACGAGAATAGTCACACCTCTGGACTGAGAGGGGAGTTACATGAGATAATACATTTCAGGGAGGAAAAGCACGGATTGAATAACTGAAGGGGAGGAAAGCAAACACACTGTGACGTCATGGGTGTTTAAGGCATTTCATTGGACGAGAATAGTCACACCTCTGGACTGGAGGGCGTTACATGAGATAACAAGGGAGGGAAAAGCAATGGATTGAATAACTGAAGGGAGGAAAGCAAACACACTGTGACGTCATGGGTGTTTAAGGCATTTCATTGGACGAGAATAGTCACACCTCTGGACTGGAGGGGTTACATGAGATAACAAGGGAGGAAAACTGAAGGGAGGAAAAGCACGGATTGAATAACTGAAGGGGAGGAAAAAGCAAAATAAACTGACACTGTGACGTCATGGGTGTTTAAGGCATTTCATTGGACGAGAATAGTCACACCTCTGGACTGGAGGGGTTACATGAGATAACAAGGGAGGAAAAGCACGGATTGAATAACTGAAGGGGAGGAAAGCAAACACACTGTGACGTCATGGGTGTTTAAGGCATTTCATTGGACGAGAATAGTCACACCTCTGGACTGGAGGGGGTTACATGAGATAACAAGGGAGGGAAAAAGCACGGATTGAATAACTGAAGGGGAGGAAAGCAAACACACTGTGACGTCATGGGTGTTTAAGGCATTTCATTGGACGAGAATAGTCACACCTCTGGACTGGAGGGGATTACATGAGATAACAAGGGGAGGAAAAGCACGGATTGAATAACTGAAGGGAGGAAAGCAAACGAACTGTGACGTCATGGGTGTTTAAGGCATTTCATTGGACGAGAATAGTCACACACTCTGGACTGGAGGGGTTACATGAGATAACAAGGGAGGGAAAAGCACGGATTGAATAACTGAAGGGAGGAAAGCAAACACACTGTGACGTCATGGGTGTTTAAGGCATTTCATTGGACGAGAATAGTCACACCTCTGGACTGAGGAGTTACATGAGATAACAAGGAGGGAAAAGCACGGATTGAATAACTGAAGGGGAGGAAAGCAAACACACTGTGACGTCATGGGTGTTTAAGGCATTTCATTGGACGAAATAGTCACACCTCTGTGGACTGGAGGGCGTTACATGAGATAACAAGGGAGGGAAAAGCACGGATTGAATAACTGAAGGGGAGGAAAGCAAACACACTGTGACGTCATGGGTGTTTAAGGCATTTCATTGGACGAGAATAGTCACACCTCTGGACTGGAGGGGTTACATGAGATAACAAAGGGAAGGGAGGAAGAAAAGCACACACTGGACGTCATGAATAACTGAAGGATAACAAGGGAGGAAAGCAAACACACTGTGACGTCATGGGTGTTTAAGGCATTTCATTGGACGAGAATAGTCACACCTCTGGACTGGAGGGCGTTACATGAGATAACAAGGGAGGAAAAGCACGGATTGAATAACTGAAGGGAGGAAAGCAAACACACTGTGACGTCATGGGTGTTTAAGGCATTTCATTGGACGAAATAGTCACCTCTGGACTGGAGGGGTTACATGAGATAACAAGGGGAGGGAAAGCACGGATTGAATAACTGAAGGGAGGAAAGCAAACACACTGTGACGTCATGGGTGTTTAAGGCATTTCATTGGACGAGAATAGTCACACCTCTGGACTGGAGGGCGTTACATGAGATAACAAGGAGGGAAAAGCACGGATTGAATAACTGAAGGGGAGGAAAGCAAACACACTGTGACGTCATGGGTGTTTAAGGCATTTCATTGGACGAATAGAATCTGGACTGGAGGGGTTACATGAGATAACAAGGGAGAAAAGCACGGATTGAATAACTGAAGGGGAGGAAAGCAAACACTGACGTCATGGGTGTTTAAGGCATTTCATTGGACGAGAATAGTCACACCTCTGGACTGGAGGGGTTACATGAGATAACAAGGGAGGGAAAAGCACAGATTGAATAACTGAAGGGAGGAAAGCAAACACACTGTGACGTCATGGGTGTTTAAGGCATTTCATTGGACGAGAATAGTCACACCTCTGGACTGGAGGGGGTTACATGAGATAACAAGGGGGGAAAAGCACGGATTGAATAACTGAAGGGGAAAGAAAGCAAAACACACTGTGACGTCATTGACGAGGTGGACTGGAGGGGGTTAAGGCATTTCAATTGGAGGAAAGAAACACACTGTGACGTCACACCTCTGGACTGGAGGGGGTTACATGAGATAACAAGGGAGGGAAAAAGCACGGATTGAATAACTGAAGGGGAGGAAAAAGCAAACACACTGTGACGTCATGGGTGTTTAAGGCATTTCATTGGACGAGAATAGTCACACCTCTGGACTGGAGGGGTTACATGAGATAACAAGGGAGGGAAAAGCACGGATTGAATAACTGAAGGGAGGAAAGCAAACACACTGTGACGTCATGGGTGTTTAAGGCATTTCATTGGACGAGAATAGTCACACCTCTGGACTGGAGGGGGTTACATGAGATAACAAGGGGGGGGAAAAGCACGGATTGAATAACTGAAGGGGAGGAAAGCAAACACACTGTGACGTCATGGGTGTTTAAGGCATTTCATTGGACGAGAATAGTCACACCTCTGGACTGGAGGGGTTACATGAGATAACAAGGGAGGGAAAAGCACGGATTGAATAACTGAAGGGGAGGAAAGCAAACACACTGTGACGTCATGGGTGTTTAAGGCATTTCATTGGACGAGAATAGTCACACCTCTGGACTGGAGGGGGTTACATGAGATAACAAGGGAGGGAAAAGCACGGATTGAATAACTGAAGGGGGAGGAAAAGCAAACACACTGTGACGTCATGGGTGTTTAAGGCATTTATTGGACGAGAATAGTCACACCTCTGGACTGGAGGGTTACATGAGATAACAAGGGAGGGAAAAGCACGGATTGAATAACAAGGGAGGAAAGCAAACACACTGTGACGTCATGGGTGTTTAAGGCATTTCATTGGACGAGAATAGTCACACCTCTGGACTGGAGGGGTTACATGAATAACAAGGGAGGAAAAGTACGGATTGAATAACTGAAGGGAGAAAGCAAACACACTGTGACGTCATGGGTGTTTAAGGCATTTCATTGGACGAGAATAGTCACACCTCTGGACTGGAGGGGGTTACATGAGATAACAAGGGAGGGAAAAGCACGGATTGAATAACTGAAGGGAGGAAAGCAGACACACTGTGACGTCATGAATTTCATTGGACGAGAATAGAAGGACTGGAGGGGTTAATGAGATAACAAGGGAGGAAAAGCACATTGAATAACTGAAGGAGGAAAGCAAACACACTGTGACGTCATGGGTGTTTAAGGCATTTCATTGGACGAGAATAGTCACACCTCTGGACTGGAGGGGGTTACATGAGATAACAAGGGAGGGAAAAGCACGGATTGAATAACTGAAGGGGAGGAAAGCAAACGGACTGTGACATCATAGGTGTTTAAGGCATTTCATTGGACGAGAATAGTCACACCTCTGGACTGGAGGGGGTTACATGAGATAACAAGGGAGGGAAAAGCACGGATTGAATAACTGAAGGGGAGGAAAGCAAACACACTGTGACGTCATGGGTGTTTAAGGCATTTCATTGGACGAGAATAGTCACACCTCTGGACTGGAGGGGGTTACATGAGATAACAAGGGAGGAAAAGCACGGATTGAATAACTGAAGGGGAGGAAAGCAAACACACTGTGACGTCATGGGTGTTTAAGGCATTTCATTGGACGAGAATAGTCACACCTCTGGACTGGAGGGGGTTACATGAGATAACAAGGGAGGGAAAAGCACGGATTGAATAACTGAAGGGGAGGAAAGCAAACACACTGTGACGTCATGGGTGTTTAAGGCATTTCATTGGACGAGAATAGTCAGTTACATGAGATAACAAGGGAGGGAAAAGCACGGATTGAATAACTGAAGGGGAGGAAAGCAAACACTCTGGACTGGAAGGGGGTGACGAGAATAGTCACACCTCTGGACTGATTAATGAGATAACAAGGGGGGAAAAGCACAGATTGAATAACTGAAGGGGAGGAAAACAAACACACTGTGACGTCATGGGTGTTTAAGGCATTTCATTGGACGAAATAGTCACACCTCTGGACTTACATGAGAGGGGGGAAAAGCACGGATACATGGAGATAACAATAGGGAGGACGAGAATAGCACGGACTTGAATAACTGAAGGGAGAATAACTGAAGGGAGGAGCAAACACACTGTGACGTCATGGGTGTTTAAGGCATTTCATTGGACGAGAATAGTCACACCTCTGGACTGGAGGGGGTTACATGAGATAACAAGGAGGGAAAAGCACGGATTGAATAACTGAAGGGGAGGAAAAGCAAACACACTGAGACATCATGGGTGTTTAAGGCATTTTCATTGGACGAGAATAGTCACACCTCTGGACTGGAGGGGTTACATGAGATAACAAGGGAGGAAAAGCACGGATTGAATAACTGAAGGGGAGGAAAGCAAACACACTGTGACGTCATGGGTGTTTAAGGCATTTCATTGACGAGAATAGTCACCTCTGGACTGGAGGGCGTTACATGAGATAACAAGGGAGGGAAAAGCACGGATTGAATAACTGAAGGGAGGAAAGAAACAACACTGTGACGTCATGGGTGTTTAAGGCATTTCATTGGACGAGAATAGTCACACCTCTGGACTGGAGGGGGTTACATGAGATAACAAGGGAGGAAAAGCACGGATTGAATAACTGAAGGGGAGGAAAGCAAACACACTGTGACGTCATGGGTGTTTAAGGCATTTCATTGGACGAGAATAGTCACACCTCTGGACTGGAGGGGTTACATGAGATAACAAGGGGAGGAAAAGCACGGATTGAATAACTGAAGGGGAGGAAAGCAAACACACTGTGACGTCATGGGTGTTTAAGGCATTTCATTGGACGAGAAAAGTCACACCTCTGGACTGGAGGGTGTTAACATGGGGAGATAACAAGGAGGGCAAAAGCACGGATTGAATAACTGAAGGGAGAATAATTGAAGGAGCAAACACACTGTGACGTCATGGGTGTTTAAGGCATTTCATTGGACGAGAATAGTCACACCTCTGGACTGGAGGGGTTACATGAGATAACAAGGAGGGAAAAGCACGGATTGAATAACTGAAGGGGAGGAAAAGCAAACACACTGTGACGTCATGGGTGTTTAAGGCATTTCATTGGACGAGAATAGTCACACCTCTGGACTGGAGGGGTTGTTACATGAGATAACAAGGAGGAAAAGCACGGATTGAATAACTGAAGGGGGAAAGCAAAACACTGTGACGTCATTGGGTGTTTAAGGCATTTCTTTGGACAGGAATAGTCACACCGCTTGACCAGAGGGCGTTACATGAGATAACAAGGGAGGGAAAGTCTTGGATAGAGTAACTGAAGGGGAGGGAAGCAAAAGCACTGTGAAGATCATAGGTGTTTAAGGCATTTCATTGGACGAGAATAGTCACACCTCTGGACTGGAGGGCGTTACATGAGATAACAAGGGAGGGAAAAGCACGGATTGAATAACTGAAGGGGAGGAAAGCAAACACACTGTGACGTCATGGGTGTTTAAGGCATTTCATTGGACGAGAATAGTCACACCTCTGGACTGGAGGGCGTTACATGAGATAACAAGGGGTGTTTAGGGAAAAGCACAGGATTGAATAACTGAAGGGAGGAAAGCAAACACACTGTGACGTCATGGGTGTTTAAGGCATTTCATTGGACGAGAATAGTCACACACCTCTGGACTGGAGGGCGTTACATGAGATAACAAGGGAGGAAAAAGCACGGATTGAATAACTGAAGGGGAGGAAAGCAAACACACTGTGACGTCATGGGTGTTTAAGGCATTTCATTGGACGAGAATAGTCACACCTCTGGACTGGAGGGGTTACATGAGATAACAAGGGAGGAAAAGCACGGATTGAATAACTGAAGGGGAGGAAAAGCAAACACACTGTGACGTCATGGGTGTTTAAGGCATTTCATTGGACGAGAATAGTCACACCTCTGGACTGGAGGGCGTTACATGAGATAACAAGGGAGGAAAAGCACGGATTGAATAACTGAAGGGGAGGAAAGCAAACACACTGTGACGTCATGGGTGTTTAAGGACATTGGACGAGAATAGTCACACCTCTGGACTGGAGGGGTTGAGACATCATGAGATAACAAGGAGGAAAAAGCACGGATTGAATAACTGAAGGGGAGGAAAAGCAAACACACTGTGACGTCATGGGTGTTTAAGGCATTTCATTGGACGAGAATAGTCACACCTCTGGACTGGAGGGCGTTACATGAGATAACAAGGGAGGGAAAAAGCACGGATTGAATAACTGAAGGGGAGGAAAAGCAAACACACTGTGACGTCATGGGTGTTTAAGGCATTTCATTGGACGAGAATAGTCACACCTCTGGACTGGAGGGGTTACATGAGATAACAAAGGAGGGAAAAGCACGGATTGAATAACTGAAGGGGAGGAAAGCAAACACACTGTGACGTCATGGGTGTTTAAGGCATTTCATTGGACGAGAATAGTCACACCTCTGGACTGGAGGGCGTTACACGAGATAACAAAAAAGGGAGGGAAAAGCACGGATTGAATAACTGAAGGGGAGGACGTCATGGGTGTTTAAGGTAAACACACTGTGACGTCATGGGATGTTTAAGGCATTTCATTGGACGAGAATAGTCACACCTCTGGACTGGAGGGGGTTACATGAGATAACAAGGGAGGGAAAAGCACGGATTGAATAACTGAAGGGAGGAAAGCAAACACACTGTGACGTCATGGGTGTTTAAGGCATTTCATTGGACGAGAATAGTCACACCTCTGGACTGGAGGGGGGTTACATGAGATAACAAGGGAGGAAAAGCACGGATTGAATAACTGAAGGGAGGAAAACAAACACACTGTGACGTCATAGGTGTTTAAGGCATTTCATTGGACGAGAATAGTCACACCTCTGGACTGGATGGTGTTACATGAGATAACAAGGGAGGGAAAAGCACGGATTGAATAACTGAAGGGGAGGAAAGCAGACGGACTGTGACGTCATAGGTGTTTAAGGCATTTTTCATTGACGAGAATAGTCACACCTCTGGACTGGAGGGGCGTTAAGATAACAAGGAGGGAAAAGCACGGATTGAATAACTGAAGGGGAGGAAAGCAAACACACTGTGACGTCATGGGTGTTTAAGGCATTTCATTGGACGAGAATAGTCACACCTCTGGACTGCAGGGGGTTACATGAGATAACAAGGGAGGGAAAAGCACGGATTGAATAACTGAAGGGGAGGAAAGCAAACACACTGTGACGTCATGGGTGTTTAAGGCATTTCATTGGACGAGGTGTTAATAGACACACCTCTGGACTGGAGGGGTGTTTAAGGTATGAGATAACAACACCTCTGGGAGGGGTTAAAAAACACGGATTGAATAACTGAAGGGAGGAAAGCAAACACACTGACGTCATGGGTGTTTAAGGCATTTCATTGGACGAGAATAGTCACCTCTGGACTGGAGGGCGTTACATGAGATAACAAGGGAGGGAAAAGCACGGATTGAATAACTGAAGGGGAGGAAAGCAAACACACTGTGACGTCATGGGTGTTTAAGGCATTTCATTGACGAGAATAGTCACACCTCTGGACTGGAGGGGTTACATGAGATAACAAGGGAGGAATAAGCACGGAAAGTGAATAACTGAAGGGGAGGAAAGCAGAACACACTGACTGACGTCAAGGAGGGGGTGTTTAATAAAACTGGCATTTCATTGGACGACGAATAGTCACACCTCTGGACTGGAGGGCGTTATATGAGATAACAAGGGAGGAAAAAGCACGGATTGAATAACTGAAGGGGAGGAAAGCAAACACTGTGACGTCATGGGTGTTTAAGGCATTTCATTGGACGAGAATAGTCACCTCTCTGGACTGGAGGGGATTGAATTAACAGGAGATAACAAGGAGGGAAAAACAAGGAGGGTGCCACGATAACTGAAGGGGAGGAAAGCAAACACACTGTGACGTCATGGGTGTTTAAGGCATTTCATTGACGAGAATAGTCACACCTCTGGACTGGAGGGGGTTAATAACTGAGATAACAAACACACTGGAGGGAAAAGCACGGATTGAATAACTGAAGGGGAGGAAAGCAAACAATGGAGGAAAAGCACTGTGACGTCATGGGTGTTTAAGGCATTTCATTGGACGAGAATAGTCACACCTCTGGACTGGAGGGCGTTACATGAGATAACAAGGGAGGGAAAAGCACGGATTGAATAACTGAAGGAGGAAAGCAAACACACTGAGACGTCATAGGTGTTTAAGGCATTTCATTGGACGAGAATAGTCACACCTCTGGACTGGAGGGGTTATGGAGATAACAAGGGAGGGAAAAGCACGGATTGAATAACAAGGGGGGGAAAAAACACACTGGACGTCATGGGTGTTTAAGGCATTTCATTGAATAACACCTGGACTGGAGGGGGTTAGGAAACAAAGGGAGGAAAAGCAAAATAACTGAAGGGGAGGAAAGCAGACGGTGACGTCATGGGTGTTTAAGGCATTTCATTGACGAGAATAGTCACACCTCTGGACTGGAGGGGTTACATGAGATAACAAGGAGGGAAAAGCACGGATTGAATAACTGAAGGGGAGGAAAGCAAACACACTGTGACGTCATGGGTGTTTAAGGCATTTCATTGGACGAGAATAGTCACACCTCTGGACTGGAGGGGGTTAATATGAGATAACAAGGACGTCAGGGTGTTTAAGCACGGATTGAATAACTGAAGGGGAGGAAAGCAAAAAAAGCACTGTAACTGAAGGGAAAGAAACACAGTCATGGGTGTTTAAGGCATTTCATTGGACGAGAATAGTCACAACCTCTGGACTGGAGGGCGTTACATGAGATAACAAGGGGGCGTTAGGGAAAAGCACGGATTGAATAACTGAAGGGGAGGAAAGCAAACACACTGTGACGTCATGGGTGTTTAAAGGCATTTCATTGGACGAGAATAGTCACACCTCTGGACTGGGAGGGGTTACACATGAGATAACAAGGGAGGGAAAAGCACGGATTGAATAACTGAAGGGAGGAAAGCAAACACACTGTGACGTCATGGGTGTTTAAGGCATTTCATTGGACGAGAATAGTCACACCTCTGGACTGGAGGGCGTTACATGAGATAACAAGGGAGGGAAAAGCACGGATTGAATAACCGAAGGGAGGAAAGCAAACACACTGTGACGTCATGGGTGTTTAAGGCATTTCATTGGACGAGAATAGTCACACCTCTGGACTGGAGGGGGTTAATGAGATAACAAGGGAGGAAAAGCACGGATTGAATAACTGAAGGGGAGGAAAGCAAACACACTGTGACGTCATGGGTGTTTAAGGCATTTCATTGGACGAGAATAGTCACACCTCTGGACTGAGGGCGTTACATGAGATAAATAAGGGGAAAAGCACGATTGAATAACAAGGGAGGGAAAAGGCATTTTCATTGGACGGATTGAATAAGATAACAAGGAAAAAGCAGGAGGAAAGCAAACACACTGTGACGTCATGGGTGTTTAAGGCATTTCATTGGACGAGAATAGTCACACCTCTGGACTGAGGGGTTTACATGAGATAACAAGGGAGGGGAAAAGCACGGATTGAATAACTGAAGGGGAGGAAAGCAAACACACTGTGACGTCATGGGTGTTTAAGGCATTTCATTGACGAGAATAGTCACACCTCTGGACTGGAGGGCGTTACATGAGATAACAAGGGAGGGAAAAGCACGGATTGAATAACTGAAGGGGAGGAAAGCAAACACACTGTGACGTCATGGGTGTTTAAGGCATTTCATTGGACGAGAATAGTCACACCTCTGGACTGGAGGGCGTTACATGAGATAACAAGGGAGGGAAAAGCACGGATTGAATAACTGAAGGGGAGGAAAGCAAACACACTGTGACGTCATGGGTGTTTAAGGCATTTATTGGACGAGAATAGTCACACCTCTGGACTGAGGGGGTTACATGAGATAACAAGGGAGGGAAAAGCACGGATTGAATAACTGAAGGGAGGAAAGCAAACACACTGTGACGTCATGGGTGTTTAAGGCATTTCATTGGACGAGAATAGTCACACCTCTGGACTGGAGGGGTTACATGAGATAACAAGGAGGAAAACGGATTGAATAACTGAAGGGGAGAAAGCAAACACTGTGACGTCATGGGTGTTTAAGGCATTTCATTGGACGAGAATAGTCACCTCTGGACTGGAGGGGGTTACATGAGATAACAAGGGAATAACTGGCTGAAGGAAAAGCACGGATTGAATAACTGAAGGGGAGGAAAGCAAACACACTGTGACGTCATGGGTGTTTAAGGCATTTCATTGGACGAGAATAGTCACACCTCTGGACTGAGGGGCGTTACATGAGATAACAAGGGAGGGAAAAGCACGGATTGAATAACTGAAGGGGAGGAAAGCAAACACACTGTGACGTCATGGGTGTTTAAGGCATTTCATTGGACGAGAATAGTCACATCTCTGGACTGGAGGGCGTTACATGAGATAACAAAGGGCGTTAGGAAAAGCACGGATTGAATAACTGAAGGGGAGGAAAGCAAACACACTGTGACGTCATGGGAGTTTAAGGCATTTCATTGGACGAGAATAGTCACACCTCTGGACTGCAGGGGGTTACATGAGATAACAAGGAGGAAAAGCACGGATTGAATAACTGAAGGGGAGGAAAGCAGACGGACTGAGACATCATAGGTGTTTAAGGCATTTCATTGGACGAGAATAGTCACACCTCTGGACTGGAGGGGGTTACATGAGATAACAAGGGAGGGAAAAGCACGGATTGAATAACTGAAGGGGAGGAAAGCAAACACACTGTGACGTCATGGGTGTTTAAGGCATTTCATTGGACGAGAATAGTCACACCTCTGGACTGGAGGGCGTTACAAGAGATAACAAGGGAGGGGGAAAAGCACGGATTGAATAACGAGAATGAAGGGAGGAAAGCAAACACACTGTGACGTCATGGGTGTTTTAAGGCATTTCATTGGACGAGAATAGTCACACCTCTGGACTGGAGGGGGTTACATGAGATAACAAGGAGGGAAAAGCACGGATTGAATAACTGAAGGGAGGAAAGCAAACACACTGTGACGTCATGGGTGTTTAAGGCATTTCATTGACGAGAATAGTCACACCTCTGGACTGGAGGGCGTTACATGAGATAACAAGGGAGGGAAAAAGCACATAGGATTGAATAACTGAAGGGAGGAAAACAAGGGAGGGAAAAACGGATTGAATAACAAACACACTGTGACGTCATGGGTGTTTAAGGCATTTCATTGACGAGAATAGTCACACCTCTGACTGAGGGGGTTACATGAGATAACAAGGGAGGGAAAAGCACGGATTGAATAACTGAAGGGGAGGAAAGCAAACACACTGTGACGTCATGGAGAATAGTTTTAAGGCATTTCATTGGACGAGAATAGTCACACCTCTGGACTGGAGGGCGTTACATGAGATAACAAGGAGGGAAAAGCACGGATTGAATAACTGAAGGGGAGGAAAGCAAACACACTGTGACGTCATGGGTGTTTAAGGCATTTCATTGGACGAGAATAGTCACACCTCTGGACTGGAGGGGGTTACATGAGATAACAAGGGAGGGAAAAGCACGGATTGAATAACTGAAGGGGAGGAAAGCAAACACACTGTGACGTCATGGGTGTTTAAGGCATTTCATTGGACGAGAATAGTCACACCTCTGGACTGGAGGGCGTTACATGAGATAACAAGGGAGGGAAAAGCACGGATTGAATAACTGAAGGGAGGAAAACTGAAGCAGGAAACAACTGTGACGTCATGGGTGTTTAAGGCATTTCATTGGACGAGAATAGTCACACCTCTGACTGGAGGGGGTTACATGAGATAACAAGGGAGGAAAAGCACGGATTGAATAACTGAAGGGGAGGAAAGCAAACACACTGTGACGTCATGGGTGTTTAAGGCATTTCATTGGACGAGAATAGTCACACCTCTGGACTGGAGGGCGTTATGAGATATGAGATAACAAGGAGGGAAAAGCACGGATTGAATAACTGAAGGGGAGGAAAAAGCAAACACACTGTGACGTCATGGGTGTTTAAGGCATTTCATTGGACGAGAATAGTCACACCTCTGGACTGGGAGGGAAAAGGTTGAATATGAGATAAAACACACTGTGACGGGAAAAGGCACATTGGACGAGAATAACCTCTGACTGCAGGGGTTACAGAGATAACAAACACACTGAAGGGAGGAAACGTCATGGGTGTTTAAGGCATTTCATTGACGAGAATAGTCACACCTCTGGACTGGAGGGCGTTACATGAGATAACAAGGGAGGAAAAGCACGGATTGAATAACTGAAGGAGGAAAAGAAACACACTGTGACGTCATGGGTGTTTAAGGCATTTCATTGACGAGAATAGTCACACCTCTGACTGGAGGGGGTTACATGAGATAACAAGGGAGGAAAAGCACGGATTGAATAACTGAAGGGGAGGAAAGCAAACGAACTGAGACGTCATGGGTGTTTAAGGCATTTCATTGGACGAGAATAGACACACCTCTGGACTGGAGGGGTTTATGAGATAACAAGGAGGAAAAGCACGGATTGAATAACTGAAGGGGAGGAAAGCAAACACACTGTGACGTCATGGGTGTTTAAGGCATTTCATTGGACGAGAATAGTCACACCTCTGGACTGGAGGGGTTACATGAGATAACAAGGAGGGAAAAGCACGGATTGAATAACTGAAGGGAGGAAAGCAAACACACTGTGACGTCATGGGTGTTTAAGGCATTTCATTGGACGAGAATAGACACACCTCTGGACTGGGGCGTTACATGAGATAAATAAGGAGGAAAAGCACGGATTGAATAACTGAAGGGAGGAAAGCAAACACACTGTGACGTCATGGGTGTTTAAGGCATTTCATTGACGAGAATAGTCACACCTCTGGACTGGAGGGGTTACATGAGATAACAAGGGAGGCTAAAGCACGGATTGAATAACTGAAGGGGAGGAAAGCAGACGAACTGAGACATCATAGGTGTTTAAGGCATTTCATTGGACGAGAATAGACACACCTCTGGACTGGAGGGGGTTACATGAGATAACAAGGGAGGGAAAAGCACGGATTGAATAACTGAAGGGGAGGAAAGCAGACGAACTGAGACATCATGGTGACGTCATGGGAATGTTTGGACTGGAGGGCGTTACATGATTTCATTGGACGACACACTGTGACACACCTTTCATGGACTGGAGAGGGGGTTACATGAGATAACAAGGGAGGGAAAAGCACGGATTGAATAACTGAAGGGGAGGAAAGCAAACACACTGTGACGTCATGGGTGTTTAAGGCATTTCATTGGACGAGAATAGTCACACCTCTGGACTGCAGGGGGTTACATGAGATAACAAGGGAGGGAAAAGCACGGATTGAATAACTGAAGGGGAGGAAAGCAGACGGACTGAGACATCATAGGTGTTTAAGGCATTTCATTGGACGAGAATAGACACACCTCTGGACTGGAGGGGGTTACATGAGATAACAAGGGAGGGAAAAGCACGGATTGAATAACTGAAGGGGAGGAAAGCAAACACACTGTGACGTCATGGGTGTTTAAGGCATTTCATTGGACGAGAATAGTCACACCTCTGGACTGGAGGGGTTACATGAGATAACAAGGGGAGGAAAAGCACGGATTGAATAACTGAAGGGGAGGAAAGCAAACACACTGAGACATCATGGGTGTTTAAGGCATTTCATTGGACGAGAATAGTCACACCTCTGGACTGGAGGGGTTACATGAGATAACAAGGGAGGAAAAGCACGATTGAATAACTGAAGGGGAGGAAAGCAAACACACTGTGACGTCATGGGTGTTTAAGGCATTTCATTGGACGAATTAGTCACACCTCTGGACTGGAGGTTAAGATAACAAGGGAGGAAAAGCACGGATTGAATAACTGAAGGGAGGAAAGCAAACACACTGTGACGTCATGGGTGTTTAAGGCATTTCATTGGACGAGAATAGACACCTCTGGACTGGAGGGGGTTACATGAGATAACAAGGGAGGGAAAAGCACGGATTGAATAACTGAATGGGAGGAAAGCAAACACACTGTGACGTCATGGGTGTTTAAGAGAATTTCATCTGGACTGAGAATAGATCAAACACTGGGTCAGGGTGCACCTGGACGTCATGAATAACTGGACAAACACGGGGTGTTAAGGCATGAGAGAATAACAAGGAGGAAAAGCAGATAACAAGGATTGAATAACTGAAGGGAGGAAAGCAAACACACTGTGACGTCATGGGTGTTTAAGGCATTTCATTGGACGAGAATAGTCACACTGGAGGGGGTCTGAGACTGGAGGGGAAAGCAAACACACTTCATGGGTGTTTATGAGATAACAAGGACTGGAGGAAAAGCACGGATTGAATAACTGAAGGGAGGAAAGCAAACACACTGTGACGTCATGGGTGTTTAAGGCATTTCATTGGACGAGAATAGTCACACCTCTGGACTGGAGGGCGTTACATGAGATAACAAGGGAGGAAAAGCACGGATTGAATAACTGAAGGGGAGGAAAGCAAACACACTGTGACGTCATGGGTGTTTAAGGCATTTCATTGGACGAGAATAGACACACCTCTGGACTGGAGGGCGTTACATGAGATAACAAGGAGGGAAAAAGCACGGATTGAATAACTGAAGGAAAGGAAAGCAAACACACTGTATGACGTCATGGGTGTTTACATTTCATTGGACGAGAATAGTCACCTCTGGACTGGAGGGTTACATGAGATAACAAGGGAGGAAAAGTACGGATTGAATAACTGAACAGGGAGGAAGAAACAACTGAGACATCATAGGTGTTTAAGGCATTTCATTGGACGAGAATAGTCACACCTCTGACTGGAGGGGTTACATGAGATAACAAGGAGGAAAAGCACGGATTGAATAACTGAAGGGGAGGAAAGCAAACACACTGTGACGTCATGGGTGTTTAAGGCATTTCATTGACGAGAATAGTCACACCTCTGGACTGGAGGGCGTTACATGAGATAACAAGGAGGGAAAAGCACGGATTGAATAACTGAAGGGAGGAAAGCAAACACACTGAGACGTCATGGGTGTTTAAGGCATTTCATTGGACGAGAATAGTAGGGCGTTACATGAGATAACAAGGAGGGGAAAAGCACGGATTGAATAACTGAAGGAGGAAAGCTGGACTGGTGTTTAAGGGGACGTTACATGGACTGATAACACAAGGGAGGGAAAAGCACGGATTGAATAACTGAAGGGGAGGAAAGCAAACACACTGAGACGTCATGGGTGTTTAAGGCATTTCATTGGACGAGAATAGTCACACCTCTGGACTGGAGGGCGTTACATGAGATAACAAGGGAGGGAAAAGCACGGATTGAATAACTGAAGGGAGGAAAGCAAACACACTGTGACGTCATGGGTGTTTAAGGCATTTCATTGACGAGAATAGTCACCTCTGGACTGGAGGGCGTTACATGAGATAACAAGGGAGGAAAAAGCACGGATTGAATAACTGAATGGGAGGAAAGCAAACACACTGTGACGTCATGGGTGTTTAAGGCATTTCATTGGACGAGAATAGTCACACCTCTGGACTGGAGGGTTACATGAGATAACAAGGAGGGAAAAGCACGGATTGAATAACTGAAGGGGAGGAAAGCAAACACACTGTGACGTCATGGGTGTTTGGACTGGTTTTCATTGGACGAGAATAACACCTTGAATGACTGAAGGGGGGTGTGACGTCATGGAGATAACAAGGGAGGGAAAAGCACCTCTGGATTGTTATAATAACAAGGGGGGATGAGGGGGAAAAGCACACTGTGACGTCATGGGTGTTTAAGGCATTTCATTGGACGAGAATAGTCACACCTCTGGACTGGGGGGTTACTATGAGATAACAAGGAGGAAAAGCAATTGAATAACTGAAGGGGAGGAAAGCAAACACACTGTGACGTCATGGGTGTTTAAAAGGCATTTCATTGGACGAGAATAGACACACCTCTGGACTGGAGGGGGGTTACAAGATAACAAGGGAGGGAAAAGCACGGATTGAATAACTGAAGGGGAGGAAATAAATACACTGTGACGTCATATGTTTAAGGCATTTCATTGGACGAGAATAGTCACACCTCTGGACTGGAGGGCGTTATAGATAACAAGGGAGGAAAAAGCACGGATTGAATAACTGAAGGGGAGGAAAGCAAACACACTGTGACGTCATGGGGTTTAAGGCATTTCATTGGACGAGAATAGTCACCTCTGGACTGGAGGGCGTTAATATAAGGGAAAAATAAGGGGGAAAAAGAACAGGGAGAAAATTTTTATATTTCATGTATGGAATAGACATACGGATATATATAATATATATATATATATATATATATATATATATATATATATATATATGGACGTGTGTGTGTTTAAGTATAGATAAAAGAATAACATTTTTATAGTCCAATTATTTATTTAAAATAGATTAACAAAATTTCAACAAGGGAGTAAATTCAATTAATCTTAGAATTAAATTAAAGATGGAACAGAGGCATAGTAAAATAAAAATTTAATTCATGGGTAACCTTTTAAAGATTCGGCCTTGTTTAAAACATTTTAAAATCTTGGCATGTTGGAATCATATTTTTAAATAATTTATATATATATATATATATATATATATATATATATATATAATATTATATCGTTATATATTTATTATATTGGACTGGATAATCACGAAAATATATAGATAAATAGCTCTTAAATAAAATAGATTTCCTAGATGAAAGATAGATTCTTTAGATAGATAGATCGTAATAGATCAATTTTAGATTATTAGATAGATAACATAGAATCAAGAGCACGAGATTGAATGTAATGAATAATTAAAAGTCAAAAAGATGAATGAAATGGATAATAGATATTTAGATAGACAATAGATAGATAGATAGATACAGATAGAATCAAGATGAGATAGATAGATAGATTCAGATTAAAAATCTGAAAAATAGAAATAGATAGATAGATAGATAGATAGATAGATAGATAGATAGATAGATAGATAGATAGAACCAAGACAGAGATAGATAGATAGGATAGATAGATTAGATTGAATAAAAGATATAGATAGATAGATAGATAGATAGATAGATAGATAGATAGATTGAATAGATAGATTGAAACAGATTGAACAGATTGCAACAGACAGACGAATGCAAAAACAATGTGGAAGTTTGTTGCCTGGCAACGAAATACATGCCCCCTCACCCCTCACCCCGGTGTCACCCCTCTGGATGCACATTATACGTCAGGGTTCACTTCAATAAATGGCCAAAAACAACACGATGTAAAAATGCCGCTAAACTTAATGAAAACCCAATTTGATGTGAAACAATTCATTTTACTAAGAAGAGGAAAAACGAAATCATTTTTAATTATTTTTTAAAAATTTTTATTCGTTTTTAGCAAATCCGAAATTTTAATTGAAAATCTTTTTTTTTTCTTAGCTCAGAAGTCGGGTAATATTTTTAGCGCCTTTTTTTCAGTTGAAAAACTCATTAATTTGGAAATTCTTGCAGAGATAGATATGGACAGATTAATATAGAGAGTTTTACAGAGATTGACAGATATATTCATAATTTTCTCGAATTTCAAATCGCTACAAAATGGTTTTTAGAAAGAAAGAAATGAAAGAAGCAGACGATAAATAATAATCGATATTTTCAATCATTTATTGGAAAGACTTTATCAGAAATCTTAACTAAAAACGCATTTCTTTTACCACAGAATCCGAATCAGACATTTTTTTTTTGTTATTCTATGAATTTAAAAAAAAAAAATTGTTACTAAAAAGTTTTTTTTTTTGGTGGGGTAAAAAGAGTGTGGCAGGGAAACATGAAATAAAAGTAAAACGAAGAATTTCTCTTTGGATTTATGAAAATATTTCGGTAAAGTTCGATTATTTGGAAATCGATAGGAAAATTCTGACTTCCAATTGATTCCGTTCGGATTTCAATTCAATTGAAATGAGTTTTTTTTTTTCCTCAAAAGACAAAAGAGCAAAAAAAAAAAATGACGTCTTCTTCTTCGTGTCGCTTTTTGCCAAGTGAAAGCAGCGGGAAAGCGCCGTGACGTCATCGGATTTCAAGGCATTTCATTGGACGAGAATAGTTACCCCGACCCGGACTAAAGGGCGTTTCATTAGATAATAAGGGAGGGACTAAGAGAGAGAGGAATGAGAGAAGAAGAAAGCGTGAGAAAATGTGAGAAGAGAAAGGAAAGGCTTTATGAAAGAGGGAGGGGGGGTCCTTTCTTTTAAATCAAATAATTTAGATTTGAATGGAATGAAACTTTATTTTTGCATGAGATAAAAAGGGAGGGAAAAGTATGCAGAGAAAACAAAGAAGGTGGGGGGGGAGGAAGAAGAAAGAAAGAAAGGCAGAAAACACACGCACACACACGCACACGCACATAGACATGTACTGAGAGACACACATACATTTACTCACACACACATATTAGACCCCGGATGTCATCGGCAAGTGTCAGTGATATCATTGAGATAAATAATGATATAGTGGCAGGGATATATAGATATAAGTACCTCCACTATTTCGGCATAAATTTTCTATATTGAAGTTTAAAATGATTTTTTTACAATGAAAAAACATTCTTGAAGATTTCATTTTAGCTTTAATTGAAAGTTTAATAATTAAATTTACGATTTCTATTAATTAAACAATTCTGGTGTATTTCAGATAGAAACTATATACATTTGATTGTCAAATTTAATTTCAAATTTTAAATTTTCTTAAAACGGCCATTTTCTTAATTTTAAGAAATTTGTAAACAAACACAAATTTATCGATTTTTAAATATTTAAAAAAAAAATTCTGACACGTTATTTTAGTAAAATTAAAAAATTTAAAGTTAAAGTAATCTGATTTCAAAATAAATATTTTTTTATAGCATAAAAAATAATATACATCCAATTATTAACGAGCGGTCCT
The DNA here is from genome assembly GCA_903632075.3 of Acanthosepion pharaonis. Lineage (NCBI taxonomy): Eukaryota > Metazoa > Mollusca > Cephalopoda > Sepiida > Sepiidae > Acanthosepion > Acanthosepion pharaonis. The sequence goes on along the minus strand of CAHIKZ030003399.1, from coordinate 71,890 downwards.
GTTCATTTGTTCGATCTTATTGATAATGATTGATTGACGAGCCGATGACAACTACTACTGATGACCATAAATGACATAATTTTTTAAGTCTGAGTTTTAAAAAATTATTCTATTTGAGTATGACACACACTAATGGAAATACAATACATAAAAAAAAATTATTTAGTGAAATAGTAAATTAAAAAAAGAAAAAATAATTTAAAATTTAAAGTTTACACTTTTGAAGCTGAAAAAATACAACTTATAAGAAACGAAAAAATTTGAAAAGGCCACGTAAAGGGACAAAACCCTTAGATCACGTGACCTTGTTATAATAATGGCAATTTTTGTATATCATACATGGAAATAAGGAATGTATTAAGTCAAAAATACAACATAAAAAATTATTTTTAAAAAAATAGCGCAACTAAATTTATTAAACTTAGCAATTTTGGATTCGTAAATTTTTTTTCTACTTAATTACTACATAATATTGAGGAACCCTCCTAATACAGAGCTTTACACGATTTTAAAACTATTATAAATTATTATAATTAAAATTTCTTAAAAAACGAAAAATTTTTGTAAAAATTAATTATTCATCAGAAAAAAAAAGATTTCTTCAGACAATAATGTCCTTAATATTACTTATTTACAAAAGCAATTAAAAGCTTTTCTAATTAAATAATATCATAGTTTTATTGGATTCATTTTTTTTTCAATTCAGAGCAGATTTTCAGTTAAATAGCTCAAATTTGAAAAAAAAAATTAGGTTATTTACCATCTTCGAAGACTCCTACTTTTAACAAAAAAAAAAAACTCAGGAACCAAAAAAATTTTGGGCGAAATTTCATTAAATTAAGTAAATGTGGGGGTAACATATTTTAAAAAATATTTTTTTACCAAAAAAAAATTTTAAAAAAAAATTTCATTCATTTGTGAATAAGTCCTGAAAATTTCATTAAAATTGGACAAATATTTTATTTTTGAAGAATTTCCAAATCAATGTGTTTTTTCTGTCAAAAAACGTAAAAAAAACTATGTTAAAAAACGTTTTTTGATGACGTTAAAAAAAAATGTGATTTTAACCAAAATTTTTTTTTTTTTAAAAATTTAAAAAATTTCAAAAAATTGTTAAAAAATACTTTTTTCCTAAGATGTTTTTTCTAAATAATAAACAAAGTTTTTTTATTAATTTTTTATTTTATTTATTTTTTTTTTTTTTTTTTTACGCTATTACTTTCCTTTTAAACAATGGACATTCTTTATTTAGAAGTTTTTCAGAATTTTCATGTTCAGAAAGAAAATTGTTTATAATTATTCACTATTTCCTGTAGATAACTACATTATTATTATATTTATATATATTTAAAAATATATATTATTATATATATATATTTTTTTTTTATTTATAGATATTGTAATAAAATGAATCCCTTGCACATTTCTATATCATTTATTTATATTAAATTGTTCATTCTCTAGTGACTGTATATATATATATATATATAAAAATATTCATATAGCTATATATATATATAGGATACAAAGGAAAATTTTTTTGTACAATATTGGACCTATTTTTCATAAATGACCAACTTTGATTTTTTTTTTTTTCATTCTTCCCAGAACTGCAGTCCTCATTTTAAATATTTTTTTATGTCAGCAAAAATTTTGCAAAAAAAGCATTATTAGGATTGTATATAATAAAAAAACATGGTGTTTTATATGATAGATCTTCTGAAGAGACAATTATTTTTTTCTTTTTAACCAAAATTTGCAACTGTTGGGTATTTTTTTAATTTCTACTAATAAAGCCAAAATGTTCTGTATCTGCAAGAAAGTTTTTTTTTTTTTGTTTTTTGAAATTTAAATAAAGAAATAGATAGTGTATGTAGATTTTCATTCAGAAATAAATATAATGTGGTGCTTGATTTTAGAGATTTAAATTATATATTTATATTATAATACATATACATATATTCTTAACGTATTCTATATATGTAATGGATAGGTTATTGCTGTAATGCCTGTATAGTTAGTATGAAGACTGATAAAATATGATTATAGAATATAGACCTCACCATTAAATTCTTTATAGATTTTTTCATAGATTCAGATAATATCAGATTGATTTAGACAGAAAGAAAACAGCTGCAAAATGTCAAATTTGGATAGATTGATGGAAGATAGAGAATTTATAGCTATTGAGACTAGAAATCTATTGAAATAAGAGAGATATTCATGCATAACTTCCACTATAAAAGAAAAAAATGCTTGCTGAAAAAATAAGTAAAATGATTTTAGATAAATGTAAAGTTTTTCATAGATATAAACAGAGCAGACAGTAAGATAAGGATAGAATTTTGAAAATATTTTATACATAGATCATTGACTTATTTTTTAGGCCAAGATAAATATATAAATTTAAAAATGTTAAAATGTAGAGAGAGAGAAGAATAGTTGTCTTGAAAAAAACAGTTTAACACATAACATTGCTGTGGCTTACTTGAGCTTTATTAAAGCTACTTTATTTTGATCCAAGGCATCAAAAATATTTGTTTTTAAAGAAAAAATGTTCCACAAAAAAAATTTTTTGGCAAAGATTGGTCTTTAAATTAAAAAATTGTTTCAAAATTTTCCCATTCATACTTAGAAAAAAAAAAACTATAAAGCATGTACTTTTAGTTTAACAAAATATTTTCACCAAAAGTTATGTTATCTATTTCAATTGAAATCGTAAACTAAATTTTGAATTTTAATTGATTCCGTTTAATTTCAATTAATTGAAAAAAAAATTTGTTTTGTTTTTGATAATATAAAATGAAAAAAAAAAAACACTATTGTTTTATTTTTGATCGTCCACAGAAAGCTAGATGTGGCAGAAAATTTGTTAACTGGGTGAAAAAGGAAATATTTTTCACATTCTTTAAAAAGAATAGACAAAATATGTGGACAGAAGAGAAATTAAAGTGAAAGGGTGGGGTTAGTGTTATGCATCTGATACACTTTTTATGTCCCAGAAAAGAAAAAACATTTGCCAAACCAAAAAAAGAAAGAAGAATTAACAAAAAACATGGGCTGTCATGACTGAAATTTGGTTAGGCTCAATATCCTTTTTTTATTTACACACACAGGTCAGCACATGTACTCATATATATTTATATATATATATATATATACAGGGCTGAATTTCCAGAAAAATCTTAAATTTTTAAAAAGATTAAAAAAAAAAAAATAATAGTTGAGAAGATGACTTCTCACTTCCATTTTAAAATTTTGTCTCCTCATCCAATGATTTGCATAATACCAAGCACTGGCTCATGAAGTTTTTACTTTTTCAGCAAATGGTTTCAAGATTAATAGAGGAACTGAATTCTAAGAAGAAAAACATTCCATCCAACAAGAAACGTTGGGAGCCTTTCAATTACAGTCAGGGAAAAGAATGGAGAAGATGAAGTCATCACAGGACTTGGAAGAAAGCTTCTAAAAACCCAGAAATATTTGCAGCATTAATTCATTGGAGTTCTTGGTCTAAACCATTAAAGAGACGTTTCAACCTGGGCACTAACAAAAGGAGAAGACAGAAAGAGACTCCTGATTTGTTAGGAAAAGAAGGATTGTTAGGGAATTTATCTTTATTTAAGACACCTTGGACGAGAAAATCAACCTTTTTCAATGTCTGCGATTCATTCGATATCCTTCAACTCTAAGATGCAGTGAGAGAAATATTAAGAAATTTGAAAAATGGAACATTTGTCTTAAGGTAAAAAAAGGGGTGCATTAAACAGACTCAAAAACAGGAAAGGGGTGCAGATGGTTTCAAATCAAATCCTGGTTAAATTTGAATGGAATGAAAGGTTATTTTGAATGAGATAAAAAACATTGGGAAAAATTATGAATGCCAAAGAAGAAAAGTTCTCTGGGAAGGAAGGAAATAAATGAAACTGAAAACACACCAACACTTTCAGCATATCATCTTTCACTCCATCACAATGACATTTACATTCACACACATTTTTGTCCAAACAATTGTCAATGGAGCTGAAAAAAATATAATGAAGCATAATATCGAAATATATATCAAAGAAGACACTGATGATTTTGGCTGAACATTAAAAATAAACAGAAGTGCCTCCCCAAAAAATAAATTCACATAATTTTTAGAGGTTTATTCCACATGCTTAAATATTATATATATTTATATCAATATATATTCATATATTTACATGACAAATTTGGTTGTTGGCAGCAGTATATTTCAAATAAACATTCCAAAAGACTTGACAATTTGTTGCAGATAAATGTGGGATAGCCTGAGAGAGATATTGCATTCATTTTGAAGTGATAGATCGATTTGTAATATATTTTTATGAACCACAAGGACAGAATTATTTGTAAAAAAGGTTTTTTTTTTTCAACAAAATGTCCTGATAAATTCACCATCTTTTAATATTTAAATAAAACATATATTGTCATTAATTTTTTTTCTTTTCAAGTTTAATAATTTAAGTTTACGAAATTGAAGAGAGAGACCTTTACTAATTTTTTGCCTAAATAAATATATTTGGGATTTCAGGTCGGAAAACCTTTAAGAGGTTGGTATAGACTTAATTTTTATATATTCATGTATAATATGATATATATATTATATATAAAATGGATAGATTATGTTTGAAATGATTGAATAGATGTCCTGAACAAACTTAGATCATTCTCGCATAAATGTGAGAAAGCTGGAAAGAACTGCATAGATGGATGTGGCTAGATAGATGATAGATAGATACTACATAGAATATACTGAGGATCTTAATTTTTATTTATTAAAAAGATGAAAAATATTCTGTTAGCTTAAAATTTGAAATAAAACGCATTTTCTTTTTTTTTTTTTTAATTCTGTAAATTTTTCATTATTCCATTCAAAAATAGTTTTCCTTTCACTATTTTCAATACATGGCAGAATTTGGGTCAAAAAATTCATTTAACAAAAAATTCTAATGGAAATTTTATTTGTAGAATTCATATGGGAAGGGGGGAACATCAAATCTGAATGATTATATCATAAATTTGAATGGATTTACATTGAACGGAAAATCATGTATCACTTGATACAGGACAAGGCAGATTTTTTTTAAGAAAGGTTTTGGGGATTTCTTTCTGCAGAGACCAGTTGCCATTCAAGGAGGCAAACAGTCTATCCTGCTATTTACCCACGTCATGGGGAGAAGAGGATTCATTTTATATCATAAAGGGAGGGTGTTAACACGTAAAGAGTAGAAATAAATTCAACGGAAAATTTGAACTGAAAAGGAAATGTATATTTGAGGAGGAGGGAGATCACTCCACCATGCCTCTTGTTAATTCCATATATATATATATATATATATATGAATAAAAAGAAAGAACAGTAAGATATAAAAAAAACATGTTCTTATAGATATTTTATTTTAAAAATAGTGTCATTTCATTCATATATATATTAATATTATAAATTAATTGATTTAAAATATGGTTTTTTCGCTACACAGTTCTAACCATGTTTCAAAAATAGAAGCTAAAAACCCCGAATTTAATTTTGCAATTAAATTAAAAGCATTAGTTCCATTTCATCTTCAAGCGAATTTTGGAGTAACTTTTAAAATTTACCGGGTTTTAAATACACAGCTAAAATCACGTTTCCATGGTTACAGAATATTCTACTTCAAATTGAACACGGGATGTCTAGATTTTCCTTATGACAGTATCATTGTATCAGTTATTAGCTACATTTTGGTAAGGGGTAGGGATGTATTTTACACTGAAACCTGACGTCAGTTGAATGGATGTCGTCTGAATTTTTTTTTTTTTTTTTTTTTTTAAATTGTTAACGGTAAAAAAATTTCAACGTCATTTTTTAAAATTTAAAGATTTTTTTACAATAATTTTTTATTTAACTACGATTTGAAATATTTTCCTTTTTAATTTTTATTTTACTATATTCTTTTTTAAGAACAGTTAAATGTATTAGAATCCATTATATTATGTAGGATTATTTTAACATTAAGTTTAAGTATGTATATGAGGTTACATTTTTTTTTTTTTTTTTTTTTTTTTTTTGTATATGACTATGACAGCAGAAATGGTTACTTAATTTCACTGATTCAGTAAACTTTTCTTTTATATATAAACCTATTATTATAATATTTCACATGTAAGTACTGAGGACATGGGTCATTCAAAAGCTTACATGTTATGGTATTTTTCATATTAATTTTATTTTACTATAGGTGTTATTTTTTTTTGGATTCTTTTTTAATGCGTGTAGTATTATTTAAAAGAAATTTAGGTTAGAATTCATTCAATTTAACTACAATTTTAATTACAATTTCAAAATTACAACTTTAAAATTTTAAAATATTTTCATTGTTTAGTTTTAATAGACTATATTACTTTATAACAGAAGGAAAATTACTCATATTAAGTAAAATTATTTTTCCATATCAAAGTATATGTAAATTTTTTTTTTTTTTTTTTTTTTAAATTTAAATTTAAATTTAATTTAATATTAATAATGGCACAACACTAAAAACTATCTAAGTCATTTCTCAGAATTAGTAAACTTTATTTATTAATTCAAGTTTAAAATATATATATATATATATATATATATATATATATAATATAAATGATATGTAAATATAAAACAACGCTTTCATTTTTTATTTTTATATATATATATATAAGAGAGAGAGAGATATGTTAATAGATTAATTGATCTTTATTTTAATTTTTTTTTCAATTATACAGTATTTTCAAACCAAGAACACCTTTTTCATTAATGTTAATAAATAAATTGCGTATGTTACTGAAATGACATTTTATCGAACATGAATGAACAGAATAAAAAATTTCTTTCAATATTAAGAGAAATTCATTATATATATATATATATATATATTATTTAGATTTTTTGAGACCTATTATAATAAGGGATTTCAGAGAATAGAAACAAAAGTTTAAGAACATTCAATTTATGATGAAAAATTATATTTATTCAGTCTTTAAGTAGACAATATAAAAAGAGCAAAAAATAACATAAGATATTAAAAAAATATAATTAAAATGAAATTTTCAAAGATATATCGATAATATATAGATATATATAGATAGATATAGATGATAGAAATATAGATAGATGACCATCTATTTTTTGTCTTAAAAGACACGGATTAACATAGATAGATATATTTTTATAGATTCCATAAATAATAGATATATTATATTTTATTAAAATAGATTTTCATTATAGATGAATAGATAGATAGATAGATTCATATTATTAAATGTAAATGAATGACGTCATATTAGATAAATGATAAATCTAGATAGATATTAGATAGATAGATAGATTTTTAAATTTATATTTTTGTAATTCAAATATTTATCTTTAAAGATAGAATATATATAGATAGATAGATAGATATATATATATAGATATATAGATATATATATATTTATTGTTTATAGCTAAATATTATTTAAATAGATAGATTATAGATAGATAGATAGATAGATAGATAGATAGATAGATAGATAGATAGGCAAAGAAAGAGAGAGAGAGACATAAAAACAGATAGATAGGCAGACAGAGAGATAGACACAAAGGCAGAGAGAGACAGAAAAACAAATATAGATAGATAGATAGATAGATAGATATGCAGACAGAGATATAGTTAGACAGAGAGAGAAAGAGAGAGAGAGAAAGTGAGAGACAGTGAAACAAATTTGCATCGAGGCCAGTAAATAATAATTTAGAGACTAAAATATGTTTCTTTTCTCATAGTCGGAAAAAAATTAGCATGCGTCGAATTTTTGGCTTTTTTCTTTTATTTTTTTTTTTTTTTTAGTAAAAATGAAAAGGAAGCAAATGTCTCTTATATATTCATGGAAACATTTAAGAAATTTGGAGAATTTAGAAATCGATAAAATTCAGACTTACATTTGATGTCGAATTCACTTGAGTGGAATTGGTTTTTTTTCAAAAAATCGTGGGACCCAAACAAACAGCAAACGTCGTCTTCTTTGTTTTTGACGATGGCGACGCCCATTCCCAAAAAATACTAACAACCCGGATGTACTTCATCATAGAAATAGAAGAGATTTCATTGGACGAGAAGAAACACGCCCACTGGATATGAAATAACAAAAAAGACTTATGTTTATGTTTAAATATGGATCAAATGACACCAAGTTTTTAACATTCCTCAATCCTCCTCTTTTATAAATGGCAAACGTATTGTTTCCTTCTTTTTTTTAAATTAGTTATTAATATAAAATTAAAAAGTAGAATAAAATAAAAATGATTTATTAGTTGTTGGTATAAAATAAAAAAAATAGTCTAAAATAAAAACGATTTTTATTATTAAAACTGAAAAAAAAAGTAATCAAAAGAAAAAATATGATTTTTATGAGTTGAATAAAATAAAAAAAGTTGACCTGTTATTAGTAGAAATGGTCTAAAATAAAAAGAATTATTTATTCGTAGGATACAATAAAAAAAAGTAGTCTAAAATAAAAAAAACGATTTTTTATTAGTACAATAAAATAAAAAAGTAATCTAAAAATTAAAAAAATGTTTTTATTAGTAGAATTGAATAAATAAATAATCTATAAAAAAAAAAAAAAAAGATGTTTTTAATCGTAGAATAGAAAAGAAAATTATTCTAAAATAAAAAAGGTGTTTTTATTAGTAGATTAGAATTAAAATAGTCTAAAATAAAAAAAAAGAATTATTTATTAGTAGGATAGAATAAAAAAAGGAGTCTAAAATAAAACAAGAAGATTTTATTAGTTAAATAGTCTGAAAAAGTAGTCTAAAATTAAAAAAAAAATTTTTATTAGTAGAATTGAATAAAAAATTCTAAAATAAAAAAAATATTTATTAGTAGAATAGTATAAAAAAGTAGTCTAAAATAAAAATAAACGTGTTTTTTATTAGTAGAATAGAATAAAAAGTAGTCTAAAATAAAAAAAGATATTTTATTAGTAGGATAGAATGAAAAAAGTAGACAAAAATAAAAAAAATTATGAGTATTATAAAATAAACCAAATGATTCTAAAATCAAAACTATTTGTGCAGTATAAAGTAAAAACTAGTATAAAATAATGTTTTTTATTAAAGTAGTATAAACTACTTAAACATAATAATTATTAGTATTAAAACTAATAATTAGTATTAAAAATAATAAATTAGTTGTATAAACTAATTAAAAATAATAATTAATTTAACTAATTTCTTGTGCAAAATATAAATTTTGGGGGGACAACTAAAAATGTTTGTTGTAAAATAAAATGTTAATCACTTTTTGACACATTTTAATTATTATTTTTAAGTATTTTATAATATTAATTAATTAAAAAAATCAGAAACGAATATAAATGTAATTAGCACATTTATTTAAGATGACTTTTAATAAAAACGAACAAGTAATTAATGCTAAATATGGTAAAATTGAAATTATCTTCGGGTTTGAAATAAAAGGTAACTTTTTAAAATTCGGTAATAAAAGCGAAAAATAAACTCTTCATTTTACTTATGTAATTAGAAGGAAACCTGCTCAAAAATATTAATGAAAAATCTGTTGAACTTTGATGTTTAAGACAAAAAAAGGTCAACATAATTTTGATTGTATCGTCAAAAATGTAAAAAGTTTTTTTTGAATTTCATGATCATGAAACTGAAATAAAATGAAACTAAATTTGATGAAATTCCGAGAAATTCGTATTTCGCAAATACGAAGTAAACACATTATGATTCATCAAAAATTTCAGATGACTTTGAACCTCGATCAAATGTCAAGAGACTAGATAGATAGATAGATAGATAGATAGATAGATAGATAGATAGATAGATATGAAGAGATTGACGCAGGGAGACGAACAGACTTGTACATAAAAAATAATATCAGAAAATGAGAGCGTTACAAAGAATGAACATTTGTTGATTGAAATACGCCCACATATAAACATTATATATATATATATATATATAGGGTGTATCAAAAATATCTTTACAAACATCAAGACAAGGACAAAATTCGATACAAACATATGCTTGCAAATGCTTCATTTTTTAATTAAGTTTAATGATGCGGATAAAGAAGCTACACTTGAAGTACCCGCCATGCAATACTATGAGATGTACAACATGCAAGGGTCACTTGACTTTTGCTGATACCTGGATCATCTCAGACAACCCTGTAAAAAAAGTGTTCTTCCCGGTCAGGCGGACGAGCGGCTCTTGGTCCTGCTTTATACATAGTCTTTGATGACACGGATCCTGTCTCAGTAAAAGTGACCATAAATACCAGCAAATGCTGTCTTCTGTCTGTAAACGCAAATCTGATACAGCCGTGCAGCCTCGCGTCCGTTACCATTCGCGCGGTCGTATGTGAAAATCATATCTGCCTGCTCGCGATATGAATATCTTGCCATTGTTAAACGATAATTAACTCCCTACTACACACGTTAAACTTTGGAGACAGAATCAACCAGACTATGTACACGACTGACAAATATAACCTAGTCAATATGGCAACACAGCGCCATCATTTGTAAACATTCTTTAAACATAACAATTCGAAAAACGAAAGATTTGTGGTCATATGGTTATATTGTCATTTTCCTTGCTTTGGCGTGAGGAACCCGCTCCCAATGTTTGTAAAATTATTTTTGATACAAGTTATATATATATATATATATATATATATATATATATATATATATATATATATATATATAGATAGTTTTTATAAAAACTAGGTAATCCGTATGGGTAAACCCAAGGAGGATAAAATCCAGAGAGCTCAATGTAAATCCAGAGCAAATAATTTAAATAAAAAAACAGACCACTTTAAGGTTCCATGTAATAAATTATTTCACCACAGCCCTTTTAAAGGACTGCGGATCATCAGACTTTACTTCCAAACAAAAAAGGAAAAGAAAATTTACACATTTATGACGGGCCTTATTAAACATATGTAAATTAACGAAGTGAGGAAGTGAGGGGAGAGAGGCACATTTATAGTTATATATATATCGAAGGGGTAGAGAAGAAAAAACTCATAGAGAGAAAAAGAGAGAAGGAAGTTAAGAGAGAAGAGAAGAAAAGGTGTCACTAATTTTCTTTGTAAAAAAAAGGCTAGAAACAGACGCTGTTATTTTGCTTTACTTTGAAAGTGTTATTTTGGGGGTTCATAAAGATTATAATGTTCGATATAAATTTGAATGTCTCTAGACTGTCTACAAATAATTTAATTTGATGTTTGTTAATGATTTAAATTTTGGGGATTTTCTATGAAATAGTCGATTAGAAAAATATTCATAGAAAATACAAAATTTTATTTTAAAATATAAGTTTACTTCTAGGAATCTTTTTCTTTTTTTTTTAATCTCTTTAAAAAATTTTATTATTGATTATTAAGTTGACATCTCTATCCATTTGAATTTTGTTCATGAATTTAACTCGTGACTGTTTCTAGATAGGTAATCTCTTTTACTTAAATTTTAGTTACGTTAATATATTGGGTAATATTTGAAGGTAATATTAAAGATCTTGCTCTGTCATATACTGTATACACACCCATGCAAATATCACATATACACACGTTCCTTTACATGTTCAATCATTCATAGAGGTACCCATGTGCCGATATACACAGGTAATTCATGTATTAACACCTACCTAGATATAAATAATTTTTCCAATTTCAATATTTTATCATCAATAATGATTATTAAAGGATAATATATTTCAATTTAAATTAAATAATCAATTTAAAAAATATTCCTCTATATTATAAGGAATTTTAAACCCACACTTCCAAGTGGAGAATATTAATTGAGAAAATGAGATAAAACAATAATAACAGGACTGTAAGTCCTTCTTTTATAATATTCTGTGTATTCATAAATATATACATACACACATATCCGTACACATACACACATACATATACCTACATATCCATATATATACATGTATTCACACACACACACACACACACATATATATATATATATATACATGTATATACTCATACATACACACATACACATGTAGATATGCACACACACATACATACATACACATGTACATATACACACATATACCCACATATATACATATATATATACATACACATATATATACACATACACATACATATACATATACACATATACACACATATACATATAAATCCATACTTGATTACATTATTATATCTATATTCTCCCAGATTATATATATGTACTCACAACTTCGTATATTTATACATACATACACTATCTATGAAACAACATACATGTACCCATCTATATATACACACCCACACTCACACATACATATATAGAAATTATAAAACATTGTATACATATACATCCACACATATACATGTACCCACATACCCACACATATACATATATACACCCATATATACATATAACTACATCTATTTAAAAAAAACAAAAGCCAGATCACCTATATATATACAAGTATATATACATACATATCGATATCCATACCCACCCACTCCAGAAATGTGCCCACAATACACAAAAATAACACATGCATGCCTATCTTTCCATATAAACGCATATACATATACATATCAAAAGACGTATCAATGTTCAAGTTCAATTACATAGTTATATACATACAGTTATGTGTTCACCCTTATGTGTGTATAACAACATTTCCAAAAATAAAAAACCAAGATCATGTAATATTAGTCTTCCTATATAGTTATTCCTAAATATATTTAGTTAGATTTAGGTTGTTCTTATGTCGGCACTTAAAAATTAGTTCATTATGTTTGTTTAGTAATAAATCCGGATCTTTATGTTTTATTATGAGAATTTTTTCTTTTATGCATAAGTCGCATCTGCCTCTTAAATTTATTGGAGTTCTGACTCTCGAGATTATCTTCCACTTTATTTGTGGGGTTAAGCCACCATCCAACAAATCCCAATAAGGCTTTGACAGTGCCGTTTGGTTCTTTTTACATTTATCTTTGAAGGACTTCCCGCCGATATTCCTATGTATATCCTTTTCTGCTCAAAATTCTGTTTGGGAAAAAAAAAAATGTTCAAGTGTGTGTAAATGAGAGAGAAATATAGATATATAAAAAAAAAAAGAGAGATACCTTGATGTGCGTGGGCGAGTGTTTTGAACGTTTGCTTTTTGACCATGAAATGTTATCGGTCTGGAGGGTCCAATGAAACGTGTAAAAAAATCCCAAAATGAAAATATGCCACCACGGCTTGACCCAAGACTTGTAAGTGAAATCAGGTAGAAAGAACATTTGTGGGGCGTCGATAAGTCATCGTGACCGAGGGTTTTAGTGTTCTGGTCCTGTCCAGATTGTTGATCACGCTAGATAACAGGCTCTCTCCCAGAAAAAATTAACTAAGGCCTACTCAGCATAATTGCAGTATAAACCACAGGTTAGCTCTGCGGGTGTTGAACAAACACAAATGTCCCTGAGCGAGCATCTGCAAGATACACACACACACACACACACACACACTATATATATATATATATATATGCATTTATTTGATATATTTTTGTTTTAAATGTTCAATATGACGGACAGATTCATAAATAGTTGTCTATTATATATATATATATATATATATATATATATATATATATATATATAATTTAAAGTAAGATAAATCACTTTAAGGCTCCAATGTAATAATGTATTTCACCAGAGAATTTTATTTTTCCCTGCATCTTCAGACATCACTTTCAAAAGGTGAAACAAAAAATGAAATTAAAATTTACACTTTTGACTGGCTGTATTAAGCTTATATAATTTGACATAGAGGGTGGGATGGATGGTATGAGAGACATGGTCAAGTTTAGAGAGGGAAGGGAGAGTTTTAAAATTTATTTTTATATTTCTTTTTATTATAATACTTAATATTGAGAAAGGCTGGGGTAAGGATCATACCTTGACCTATTTAATTGGTCAACTCAACGGAAATGATATGGAGAAAGGAAAAGGAGAAAAAGGGGAAAAAAAGAAATAAAAATATATTCGACGTATGATGAGGGTCCTAGAAACCGACTGCCAGACACCAGCACAAATGATTTGATTATAGGGGTGAAGGCTTTGTGCAGAACCATCCACACTTTTTGAAGGGCCAAATACAGAGACCTGGTGTACCACGTTTCAATTTTCCCCATGTTTCGATTATGTGTTTGTTTTGGTTTTGAATTCAGAGTTATCCTTCTCCTAGACCAGTTGCCATCCAAGGCTATAGAACTTCTTATCTTCCATATGCCAATGGTATCAACACGCAAGTGAATGTAATGGATTCGACTGTAATTCGAAATCGGCTCTCCGATTCCTCAATCCGAGCCGCGATCCATTACTCCACCGAGCCTCCAGGTGGACATCGAAGTCAGTGGTCTGATGATCGCGCTCAGCATGAAACAGACTGTCGCCTCTGATAGACTACATGGACACATTTATATTTGCATACGGTATATCCCTGATATTGAGCACTTTTACCCATAAATATAGCATACCTGAAAACTATATTTTATTACAAACACACGAATGCACATACACACACACACACACACACACACACATATATATATATATATATATATATATATATATATATATATATATATATAAAAGTGAATATTAAATCAACATTAGAAGCGACAGTCTGTTTTCATGCTAGACGCAATCGTCAGGCGACGAATGATAATTTTTTTTTATCGGCTATTTATATATGCGGGTCAGTGGTGCATTGTGGCTAATCTATTTTTTTTCCAAAATTAATTGTTTATTTATTTGCGTTAATTTTTTTGGCTTGTATTTATTTATATTTATTTTTATTTTTTATTTTTTATTTTTTAATTCTCATCTTATATATTTATTTTTATTTTATTTTAATCGGTGTTTTATTAACGGAGTAAAAATTTCTTTATATCTTTCATTTAATTGTTTTGGTTTGGGAAGAGAATTAAAGCTATTTATTTAATTTTGGTGTTGATTGTTGTAATTTATTCTAAATATTATTTTGGCGGGAGCACTTTTAAATTTGTTTATTACTTCATGTATTTATTTGGATTGATCATCTTTATTTGTTTTTTCCAACGGTTAATATACCGGGATCGGTTTGTTTATTTGGATTAATTTAGATTAATTTATTTTACTTGTATTTTATTATTTATTTATTGTACTGTATATTTTAATTTACTCTTTTCGGTTTTCGATTTTTAAGTAACGTAGTATTATTTTTATCGTTATATAACAGTTATAGCTATATTTTTGGTCCGATTTTTGGTTTGATTTTTATAGTCCAACTAATATTTTGGTCATAATGGTTTGTTAATTTGTTTATTATTTACTTTATTTATTTGGGTTCAATGATTTTGTTTTTAATGTTTTATTTATTTATACTATTTCATCTATTCTAACGGGTGTGATTTGGTATTTTGTTTAGTTTAATTTATTTTACTTATTTTATTGTCATTTTTTTCATTCAATACAAATAACCCATTCACCAAAAGAATTCACCATTCACCTTTTACTCCTTGTACATATACCACAATACCACATCCACAAAAACATATTCAACCCTAAAAATAAACCCCATGATTTAAAAAATATATCTTATGTACAAATGTTTCATAAAATATATATATATATATATATATATATATATATATATATATATATATATATATATATGATGTTAAATGATGGGAAGGGTTCTAAATCCCAATATCAAAAAATTATATATAAAACAGAAACTAACAGAAAATAATTGATGTTAATAAGACCCCCCACCCCACAAAAAAATCAGAGTTGCCGCTGAATTCTGTCATCAGACAGAATCTAGAGGTTAACTCTCTAACGGAATGGGGGAGGTGAAAAATAAATATAGGGCGTGGGGAAATCAAAAACTGAACCAGTCGAGATGGAAAAAAGGAGCCAAAATAAACTGGGGAAGTTGGGAATCTCAACTTGGCTCATAACAGAAGTAAGGAGCCGGGAACAGGCCAGGAACGACACTCACTCACATTAACTAGGTACACAAAAGAGGGGATCTACCTTAACCAGGGGAGGGTTCACAGGAAACCGCCCCGTTGTGACGAGAGGGGACTTAAAAAAGGAACTCAAGGATAGCCCCTTTCACGCGAACCAAACTCGCTACTTTTACCCACCTTTCGTTGAAATCTGTCGACACCAAACGCTTTCTATCAGTTCTGATCTTCACTTTCAGCTGATGCTGAAAGTATCTGATCAGAACCTGATGAGAATAGCGTTCCCGTCGCAAGATCCCCTCCTTTCGCGTCATCCAGATCACCATTCTTGCCACGGCTAGCAACGTTAGAAACACCATTCGTTTCACCCCAGAATACGGGGGCGACACATTGTCGCACGCGTATGCGAGATCGATGAGCACAAGCTGATCGGGAGCGATACGAGCCGTCAGCTCGCCGACATAGTCCCAGAAAGGGCGTACCTGAGGACAATGGTAGAAGGCGTGCAAAGCCGTTTCCTCTAAACCAAGGTCACACCGGTAACAGTCGGGCAAATCCGCCCAGCCCCATCTGAAGGCCATGTCGTTGAGAGATAGCACGTTACGGATCAATCGCCAGGTAAGCGAAAACTCAGTGTTACTGAGGTAATTCGCCGCTGGCGCCCAAGACCAGAAAGAGCGCAACTCGTCCACCGACAAGCCGAGCCGCTCGCAGAGACGATCCTTCACGACCCCCTCCACTAATTCACGATACAAGACCTTTCGAGGCCGTGAAAGGTCACTGGACCGAGGAAAAGCCCTCAAGGCCGCTCGACACTCGTTGAGAAAAGTCGACAATTTCCCGGACCTACGACGGCGCTTAGCCCAGGAAATGGGAGGAGTGATAGTAAGGCTAGGGAAGGCGTCCCTAACACTCCCCACCAAAATCGAATCCTCTGTCAAAACGCGGCGTAGGAAAGCCAACCTCGAGGCGTGTCGATGACTCACCAAGTGCGGCAATCCCAGCCCCCCCCCGTTGGACACAAGCTTCTTTACGGACCTTCTGCTTGCGCCCACCCCACAAGAGGGTGGACAACAAGCGCTCGATCGCCTTCCTATGGTCCTTGCAAAGAGGAAGTACAGCCAAGCGGTAAAGGACGAGAGGAAAGACGTAAGTGGCACACGCCTCAGCTCTACCCTTCAAGGACAACCTCCTTCGGAGCCAAGTCTGACCGACGCTCCGACCTTTGCCTGTACTTCTGACCAATTTTTCTCCAGCTGGAGGTCGGGTCCAAACCACACTCCGAGAATGCGGACAGGACCGTCCGTCCAACTGAAGGGCCCCGGAAGAGAGACCCCCTTCCAGGCACCTAACCGCAAGCCGGAAGACTTGTTACGGTTAATCTTGGCCCCTGTGACCTTTTCGTACCGTTCAAGCGCCTTCTGTACCACCTCAATGTCGCTGCGGCACGACACGAAAATGGATACGTCATCGGCGTACGCGGAAACACTGGCTCGAGCCCCACCAGGGACAGCGATTCCACGTAGGGCCGGACTGCACGCCCTGTCCCTCAGCCGGCGAAGGAGAGGCTCCAACGCCAATGCGTAAAAAAAGGGGACAGTGGGCAACCCTGATGAACCGACCGAGACAGTGTAAAAGTTTCCGTTCACCTGTACCACAGCACTGGGGAGCGATACAGGAGGCTAATCCACTTGCAGAAGTCCGGTTTGAATCCGGCAGTCTGCAGGACAGCAGCCAGATACCGATGATCGACCCTATCAAATGCCTTGGACTGATTCAAATTGATCTGCGGTGCTTGCTCGTTGACTTTTACACACTCTAGCATCGTGCAGATCAAATGCAGGTTGTTCTGAATTGTTCGGCCCTTCATAGCAAAAGTCTGGTCGGGTCCCAACAGAATCTTGGCAACTGACTGTAAACGCTCCGTCAGGATCTTGGCCCAAATCTTTAACTCTGTGTTTAGCAGAGTTATGGGCCTGTAATCATCTAATTCCCGCCCAACATCTTTGCTTTTTTTCAACAGCATGATCACACCCCTGGTGATCCGATTGGGGATGGACCCCTGACGGAACCAGTTGTTGAACACGACAGTCAAAATCGGCACAAAGATGTGCGACAGCCTCAAGTACAATTCATAGGGTAAACCATCAAGTCCCGGAGACTTGCCACTGCCGACCCTCTTCAATGCCAAGTAGACTTCGCCCTCCGTGATCTCACCCTCGCAGCTAGCCGCTTCAGTCGGCGAAAGCCGAGGAAAGTCAGCCAAATAGCTGCGAAACTCATCGCCACTGAGACCAGGCTCCTTGGTAAATCGGCTCTCGAAATGCCGCCGAAACGCCTCGCACATATCGTCAGTCGACCTCAGAGTACGCCCCTCCGGGGTTTTCACTTCACGAATGTAACGATCGGAACCTCGACGGATCTCTTCCTTGCGCAATTGTGCGCCCATGTTCACGGCTTCGTTAGACATCTTGTTTAACCTATGTCTAACTACCTGACCCTGGTAGCGCTCGCTAGCCGCGCGCTCCAGGCCTGCTTAGCTAAACCTATCTCTAGGGAGTCCCCCCCCCCAGCCTCCGCCCGGGACAGACTATCTTTAAGTGTCTTCACCTTTTTAGCCTTATCTAGTGCGAGCCGCTGGCTATATTCGGTGGTGAAGGACCTAATCCTATCCTTAAGCCTCTCCCACCACCTATTCCCAATAACCGCCCCCACTAGTTTCCGCTGCACTAGTCTAATTAGCTGTTGCTGGAAGTCCCGCCTGTCCAGTAAAGACAGATTGAACTTCCAGTGTCCAGCCATTCTAGGCCTAGAATCTAACGCTATCCGGGCACAGACGAGTCTATGGTCCGAATAGCCTAACCAGTGGAACGTTGGACAATCTAGCAGGTCTACATCGGCCCTTCTCACTATCATTCTATCCAGGTAGCTGGCCACCTGGGTAGACGGCCACTTACGAGTCCACGTCCACATCTCCCGCCCGGGGTGATCGACTCGGTATCTATCGACGAGACCGAACTCGTCGATCAGATCAACCAGGCTACGATCACCCAATGACCTCCCGCTAGCTCCCCGCCCCCTGTCTATCTTGGGGTCCAGGATGGCATTCCAGTCCCCACTAAGACTAAGCGCGAAGAATCGACCAGGAACGGCCCCAACTGCCGAAAAAACGAGACACGCTCCCCCTGATCGTTGGGCACATAAACCGCAACGATCCGAAACGAACTACTGTTCACGGCAATATCAGCCACGATCAGCCGGCCTCCCGCATCGTCGTGGACAAGGGTCACCCTCGCATCCAGGGTACGTCTAACCAGAAAGGAAACACCTCTGGCCGGCTGGTCCATGTATGATGAATAGACAACGTAGTCGCTAGACAGCACACGCGCATCAACCTCGCAAGCAAAGTGAGTCTCCTGGATCGCAGCTACACCTACACCGAACAACAAGAGATCACGAAGCAGGCGGGAGGCCTTACTCCGATCCCTCAAGCTCCTCGCATTCAAACTAGCTATCTTGAGAGACATTTTTCAAGTTGATTCCCCTACTCACAGACTGGACGGAAATCTGCGGATGAAAGGACCCCGACGGATTGTCCAAAGCTCCCTGTCCCCATCTCTGTCGTCATACGACCATCTCGGACAATACCGCCAACGTCCGACGGGTACGTTAGTTTTAATGTCCTGTATAATGAAGGTTGGAGGATTACTGGGACCCTCCCTGCACAAAATTTCTGTAGTTTTCTCAGTTCCGGGGTTCCTATTTCCGCCATACGGATCTCCGGAAAGGCATCCTTCGCCTCGTGAAGGTGATCCCACGCTATTAGATTTCGCCCTGTGCTCTTTATCCATGTTATTACGCCGGCGGCCTTGGGGAAATTTCGGGGATCATCTGTAGCAAGTCCGTCTACTGACGCCATCTTTAACAAGGGCTTCAACAAAGCTCTTTTTTGCTTCGATATGCCCGTTTCTATTGACTGCTTGTCCACACAGCAAGACATTACCCCACTCGGGAATTTCTTCTTACGAGAAGAAGAACTCTGCTGGGAGGTGCTAGGGTTTGGGGATTTGGAAAGTGGGGTGTTGGGAGGAGTAGAAATATCATCGGCTGCAGTAGTATTGGGAGGGGGTGTTTGATGAGGAGGTGTATTGCGAATGGGGGACAGTGGTGCTTTCAGAGGGAAGAAGGAAGGTTCTTTGTGGTACTTTCTTCTTCAGGCTTCTTGACTGGCGAAGCCAGGATTGATTGAGCCTTGGTTTTGGCAGAGCCTTTGTTGGCTTCAGCTTTTTTTTGTCTTTTTTTTTTATTTTTTTTTTTTTCTTTCTTTTCTTCTTTCTCTCATCTCTCTTTTCAGTGAAGACGACCGAGGTGGGGGGGGGCATCTCCTGCATTTCTACTTCCCTTTTTTGCTGGTCCTCTGGCTCTGGTTGGGGACCCTCATTCTGCTGCTGAAGGGAAGTGGTGGTACTTTTGTCCCTTCTTGACGACTTCCGTCCACTCTCCAGTTTTCTTGGATGTCTGTGCTGTTGCTGCTGTGATGTTGCCTGTGATGTTGCTGCTTCATTTTTTTTTTTTTGGGTTGTGGGGCAGGATTTTGTCCTGGGCAAGCCTTCGACAAATGCCCTGCAGTTCCACAAGCCCAACAAAGTGGTCGACGACCCTCCACAACGACATAGATAAGTCTACCCCACACATTAACGTGTTGGGTATTTCCGTTAAATTGCTTTTGATTTAATGTAATTGAGATTTCAATATCTCCTGTGGCAATTCCGGCCTTACTTTTAATAGGGCAGACGTCGGAGACGTCCCTATATTTAGAAAAGAAAAAACCAATATGGTCTTCAGATATGTAGAGTGGCACCCTATGTAGAGTCACCTTTGCCTTTCTCGTCCCCATATATTCAGTCTGAAGCCTGACTGTCGAAGTAGTTAGAATACAGCCTGCCAGTGATTTGGCTTTCTCTTCTGTCGGCAATAAGATATCCCACATTGACTTACTTCTTCTTGCTAGAATTAGGTCTGCAATTTGAAGATTTTCAGAGCCTCCTCCATCACTTCCCTAGTCACAATATTTAGTTTCCGGGTCTTGGGTCCGTTGTTAATAACGAGATTGTCCTTGGATTCACCGTGTCCAATACAGACGGCACCGGTAATAATTCATTTCCATTAACATATCGATCAAATGTCTCTTTTAAATTTTTGAAATAGTCTGGCTCTTTTTGTGGGGGCCTATCTCTTGCAAATGTCGGAGGATTTACTTCTGTAGGGGAAGCAACAGGAAGAGATTCGGGCTCCGACATGATGTCGGCGTACCCTTGTCACCCCAACACAATCCGAAACAATACAATTTAAGAAAAGAAAGACAAAAATGGATACACAAGATGATGATGGGAGGCAAACAAAAAATAACACTCAAGGATATCGAAAATAACGTCCAATCAATTCACACAAAATTTTCACACAATGTTAGCAACACTGACCCGCGTAATCACGGAAATTTTCGTACTGATTTCCACAATGTAAACAAACTGCCGCCATATTTGTTATCAGCACGGTGATTTGAGCGTGCCAAATTATTAAAAAGGTTTAGTAAAATTCCCAGAATTGAGCAAACGAAATGTTTAATATTGCACGTGAATGTTTATGATCAAAAGAAGCTAATAAATGAGATAATCAAACAAATAATAACAGATACAAACAAAGGCACAGTTTTAAACAAATTAATAGGGAATGTGCTTTCCCTGTTTTTAAATTACTTGAAGAAGACGACGATCCATAAAATTTGTTAATTGTAGGATGTCATCTGCTGTAATGCAGCGTTGCTCCTGAATTGTCGTCCGTTGGCGTACAGTCTTCGCTTCATGATGTTCCAAAGGTTTTCGATTGGGTTCAAAGCTGGAGAATTTGCTCACCACTTCATTTTTCGAGGTCCATCGAAGCCTAAATGTTTCAAATATTCAGTAGTCTTGTGAGCAGCGTGTGAGGGAGTATTATCTTGCATAAAAAACAATGGCCCTTCTGAAGGCAACTCTTTACCTTTTCATCCACGGTTCAAGATGCTTCTTATGTATGCATCAGCATTCATTTTGACGTCATCTGGTACTCTCCATGGGCTCACTAATGTTTTTCCAATAATACCACCTCAGACCATTATGCCTCCACCGCCTTGTTCGCGTCTCAAACTCTGGTGGCGATTCTGTCCTTTCATTACCCCGCCTTTGCACCATCTATCTGGCCCATCAAGTGTTGCTCGAGTTTCGTCTGTGAACCAAACTTTAGAGAAGTCAATCTTCATATTATCCTCAGCTCATTTCAATCGATTTTGAATGTGATTTCTCGTCAACGGAGGCTTCGATACAGGTTTGACTGTTGTTGCTATTTCCCTCAGATACCGACACCGAGTACTTTTAGTCACAGTAGGATTCCCAATGCGACTGAAAAGCTCTTGACTGGTAAGTCCAGGGTTCTTCGTGGTCTCTCGTTTAAGTCATGACATGAGACGATGTGAAATAACCCTCGGCTTGCCTTTATCTGCCCTTTTGCATACTTGTGTAGGGTCGGCGGTGAACTTTTTCACTGTTTGATGACACCTCCCTATCATTTTTTAAATTTATAGGGTAAATTTACCTTTTGAGAGTTCTGAGGTGATAGTTTTTTTTCAGCATCACTTAAACTGCTTTTACGGCCCATATTTTCACTTTTTCACTTCTCTTTTTCACACTTTTCTTATACTTTTCTAATAATTTGGCACGGTCAAATCACCGTGCTGATAACAAATATGGCGCCAGTTTGTTTACATTGCGCAGATCAGTGTTGCCAACATTGGGTGAAAGTTTTGTGTGAATTGATTGGACGGTTTTTGAAATATTAGAAAAAAAGTTATCTCGATAATAATTTGGCATGCAGTATATATATATATATATATATATATATATATATATATATATAATGAGTAGACTAAGATAGAGTAGAGAACAAATTAAGATAGACAGATAGATCGATAATGAACAAGACGAGATAGATTTAATTTTGATAGATGCATATATATATATATATATATATATATATATATATATAATAAAAGAAATTAAAATATATATATGAATAAAAAATATTCAGATTTAATTAATATATTGTAAATAGAGTTAAATGAGCCATTATTAGAAGGTTTATTTCTTCTTCTATGTGCCGTATCGCTACAAATCGTAGGTGATTATGGCTCTCCACAATTTCCCGTCCTGTGTAGGCCTTAATAAAATTGTCTTTTTCGCGATATCTCCTAAACCCTGTTCTGCTCTCTATTTACTCAAGATGGTTAGGTAGACTATGGATTCTTTTCCTCTTTCTCCCTCTTGCCTTCCATCCGTCCCGTGAGTATCAAATTTTCTAGGCCCTCTTACCTCATCATGCGCCTTAGATTTGGACATTTGTAAAAGAGACAAACATAGAAAGGTTTTTCAGAAATTTTAAACTTTCAATGTGTCTTACATTTGAATCCAACTCGAATGTACAAAAGAAGTTTATATATACATATATATATATATGTGTGTGTGTGTGTGTGTGCATGTGTGTATGTGTGCATGTATGTATGTATATGTCGATGCCACTAAAATGTATGTTTTCCCCCCGAAATGAAGTAAAAATCGTTGTTCCCCCCTGCTTTAAAATAGTTGTCCAATTTTGGGGGAAGATCTGATTCAAACGCAATTTTCAGTAACTTATTCATTCACGAATGAATGTTTTTATTGAATCGGTTGTTAGTAAAACAACGACTTTGCAGACGGAACGAACAGAATTATAATTTGTTCCGTATATTAGCAAAAATAATTAAATTGTTATAAAACTCTAAATAAATTATTTTTTGGAAGAATCGCTGCTTGCATAACTTAATAAAACTCAGAAATAATATCTACACATAATGTTTATATTTAAAAATTTTAATAGAAATTTGTTGTTTAATTTTATCGGCTAAAACGGCAATTCGATGAGTGACAAAATAAAAGTGAAATATTTTTAAAATGATTTTTTATATCCGGAGATAAATTTTTTATTTAATGCGGATTAGGTTAAGTTTATTATATTTCAAACAGAATCAATATTTAAGTTCAAAGATGGCATTTAAATTATTTACAAAGAGTTTTTAGGCTGTTTTTTTTCAGAAACTTTTTGGCTGTATGATAATAAGGAGTAAGCAAATGATTAAATATTGTTGCAGACCCGGCAGCGTGCAGTGCTGGTTTATTACTAAGTGGCCTTGTGCCAGACACCACACTAAACTACCGAGTCTACAAGCAAAGTAAAAATGCGTAAAATGCGTGAATGAACAATGAGAGGAAAGGGGTCAATCAACAAGTGCATAAAATAAAATATATTATGATAGCCGGAATAAAAATGCCAAAGACATCTGTTTATAAAACATGAGTAAACAAAACTTTAATTAAACAGTAACGAGTAACTCATCCCAAGGTAGGGATCAATGAAAAGTGTTCCGCGCCAAAATAGAAATACAAGATGGCCAAAGGCGGGAAAAGAAAGTTTTATACAGTTCCGGAAAAAGAGGTGTGCGCACAGATAGAAAGGAGTACTCACTGTGGATATTTTAAGTTGTAAGTGATTATGCATATTTTTAATGTACAGGTTCAAAGTTATAAAGAATGTTCGGTAAATATTGAATTGACCGCTGGTAAATGTTCTGGACTGCTGTGGGCATCTAGCCGAGGGAGAGACGAAGCATGGTCTTGTAGAATGGTTTACGGCGAGCCCAAAGAGAAAGACGAAAAATGTTTTCGTTCAAAGGTAATATTGTGTTGGCCGCTGGTAAATGTTCTGGACTGCTGTGGGCATCTAGCCGGTAGAAACGAAACATGGTCTTGTAGAATGGTTTAACGGCGAGCCCAAAGAGAAAGACGAAAAATGTTTTTGTTCAAAGGTAATACTATCCCTGCCTGTATTATTTGGTTCGAAGCCAGGGGTAAGTTTAAGTCACCTGTTGAACACGAAGTTTCTGCCGACGACAGTGTCGTGTGTCTCTAAAACGTCTTCTGGTAGAAAACGGAGTAAAAAGGTCCTGACCTGTGATTAGCAATTTGTTCGTTCAGTAGGACATCCCTGCCTATACTTATTAGGCCCCTGTCGAGGGATAAAAATACGCCATTAGTTGCATACGAACTTTTTGCTCGCGACAGTGTCGCGTATCTCTAAAACGTCTTCTGGTAGAAAACGGAGAAAAAGGTCCGACCTGTTGGCAGCTTCAAAAGGAGAAAAAAAATTGGTAGAGGGTGCAGTCGACATTGTTGAAATAAGATATTCCGGCCCGCATATGGGTTAAGGGCACGGAATAAATGAGTTGCCCATCCAGTCCGGTTGAAAGTCGAGAGGCAACTGGGTTGCAAACGTTGGCCGTTTGAAACGCCGCGAAACGCGCGGGAAAATTCAAAATCTGTTATGAGTCCAAATCAGTAGGAGCTCAAAGTAGGTTACTGCTATGTTTATCTGTGAGTGAAAGGTAGGGTGAAAACAACACACACGCACGAGTGTAAAACAAAGGGAGGAAACTCGCGCGCGCGTAAAATTATAAATGGAATTAATGTCAATTCCATAATATCAATTAGTAAAGATTTATTAAGTTTGAACTTTTGGAAGGTTTGTGTATTTAATCAGAAGAGAAAAATCTCGTGAAACATTAAATTTATATTTCAAAATGAAACCTAAAATATTGAAAGTAATTCCACAATTGCAGAACAAACAAAGTGAATCCAGTTTTTGTCGGTGATATTGTGTGAAATAAAAATTTAGCTCAATTTTTCCACGACCTGAACACGAATAATCGAAATTAATGTCGGGGATATTTTATTATCGTCATCGATGTACAAACAAGTTTCTTGACTAAATTCTAAAATTGGAACAATATAATAAAAAAAAAAAAACTATATATATTTATATCTATATATCTATATAATTTGTTTTGTATCAGCAGGTTTCTGTATATGCGCCTATCTCAGTCGCTTCACAATCTCTCTCTCTCTCTCTCTATATATATATATATATATATATATATATATGTGTGTGTGTGTGTGTGTGTGTGTGTATGATCTATCCGATCATAATCTATCTATCTCAGCCTATTCATTATCTATCAATCTGTTCATTATATATCTATCTCAATCTCTTCTTTTTTTCAGTCTGTCTGTCTGTCTATTATTAATCTTTTAAAATCTTTCTATTTAGTCTATTCTTATCTATCTATCTATCTATCTATTATCTATCTATCTATCTCATCCTTTGTATTATATCTATCTCAGTCCTTTACATATCTATCTATCTATCTATCTATCTATCTATCTATCAATCTATCTATTATTTGTCGGTGATATTGTGAGAAATAAAAATTTAGCTCAATTTTTCCACAACCTGAACACGAATAATTGAAATTAATGTCGAGGATATTTTATTATCGTCATCGATGTACAAACAAGTTTCTAGACTAAATTCTAAAATTGAAACAATATAAAAAAAACACCTTATCTATATATATATATATATATATATATATATATATATATATATATATATATGTATGTGTGTATATGAGTGTGTGTATTACATTGAAATTTAACAAATGCCCACGCACATTGTAACGAACTTCTTTTCTCTGATATTAATTTGTTTTGTATCAGTAGGTCACTGTCTATCTCAGTCGCTTAAACAAACTCTCTATCTCTCTCTCTGTCTGACTCTCTCTCTCTCTCATCTATCTATCTATCTATCTATCTATATATATATATATATATATATATATATATATATATATATGTTGTGGATTCCGTGAATGGAATCCTGCACAAATAAATAAACAACGCCAGTAACTGAAATAGAAAAATAAGTGTATTAAACATAAGAATACAGACTTGAAGTGAAGATTAGTAGTCCAGGAATGCGGGTTAGTAGAAAGTATATGTACAAGTCTCTGTAAGTAAAGCCGTAATAATCTCTCTTTCTGGACTCTTGTATAACTCTCTGAGAACACCCTGTGCCTGTCTCCGTATCTCTCAACCTGTCTCAACGTATCCCAACATATCTCAACATACCTCCAAGTACCGTAACAGCAGGTATTCTCTTTGTCAGTATAAGCATTTTAGAATTTAGTAAAGAAACTTGTTTGTACATCGATAACTATAATAAAATGAATTAAAAATTTTATTTTTAAATAAAAAAGAAGTTAAGAATTATTTAATGTTTTGTAAATAGACTTAACTTAAATGGTGACCTATGGTTGTAGCATCTACTTTTGAAAGTATCTCGAGTACATCCTATGTGCGTTCTATTTTGGCCATTAATATCTGTTACTTCTGTTTTATAGATTATTGCTTCTGTTTTATAAGCTTTACCAAATTTTACCAAGCTAGTTTGGTTGAATAATCTAGACATTATGTCTACTTCTTTTTTATTTTAATTCTCTCAAGTTAGTTGTTGTTCAAGTTTTTCTGTTTTTGTATGTTTGGATCGAACATTTCTATTTTTCTTTCTTTGTCCAATCTGTTGTCTTGTCTGTAAATGTGACAGTTGCTTCCAAGGTTGTGTACTTACATTTTGGTGGTCTGTTAGAGATATTGAGCAATTTTTCAATGTTCAGACGATGTTGTATTTTTGACGTGTGGGCGATTTGTGTAAGTCTATATAGAATTGACTTCTTCAGATGTTCAGGAGTAGGAATCAATTTTGTGATTTCTATGGATCTCTTGGATTCTTTGGCCAAGAGTTTTTTTACGTTGTCTTTGGCTATTTCAATCTACATCTTCACAAGGTTACCTTTGTATTGCCAACTGTTGGTTTTATGATCAGCTGCTGGATGATGAAGTTTAAAATATGTATATTTATGCAGAATATCTTCATTCAATTAAGAAGAAGAAGAAGAAGAAGAAGAAAAGCAAACGTATTATAAAGTATCGGTTCGCGTTAACTGAAAAATTGAAATGTACATTTATTATGCAGCCTCGTATGTGCTTAAGAGGAATTTCCTAATATGTATACAAGGACTGAAGACTTTGGATTTCTGGTTCAAAAGGTTTTATGGATCTGCAAATATCATAATTGCTAATTTTTCCTGTTGACAGAGGAAAAATGAAGTTTAAAATATGTATATTTATGCAGCATATCTTCATTCAATTATGTTTGGTTGGATAATTAGGTTTATTTATCTTTTATTTTACTCCTCTCAAATTGACGGATCAATTTTTTAGTGTCTGTACAAAATTGATCAAGAAAAAAAGCCATAATTATTCATATGGCCTTTATTTTCCCAAATACTTTCAATCACATCCAAGATCATCTTCAGGGGTTGAATTTCTTAGACAAAATTTAATATATTTTTATGACTATAAAAAGAATGTATGAACATAAAACTGTCTTAAAAATAATTGTCGGACTTTGTCCATTTCATAATGTGTGACGTCATTTGTTTACATTTGATACGCCATGAGCAGATATGAATATACGTTGAGAGATTCATGGAAGATTAAAGTTTAAAGACAGTAAAATCGAACTTGCCCCTCTGTGGCCGAAACGGTTAAGGCACGTCAGGCTATATGATGGTTCAGTGTAGGATACAGGTTCGAATCCTGGCAGATGACGAATATTTAAAAAAAAAAATGTCTTATAAATAAAATTTAATGTAACTTATGAATATGTGAGCATGGACGCTGTCACATTCGAATGAACTTAATTGATATGTAAGGGAGATAACTCAACTATGTAATTCTTATCAGAATCATAGTTGCGTTGTTTTTAAAATATTTAGATTTAAAAAAGACGAGAAGTGCAAGAAAACTGTTTGAGTAGAAGTGGCGATGATATTTAAATATTTGAATAATAAAAGGATGGGACCTAGATGCCAATCTAGTTGCACGCTTAAATTCGTGTAGTCGGGACACCAGAGAAAAAAAGATCATTAGAGCAGTTTCAATGAGAATATGTGTAGAAAAAGACAGAGAAAGCCATATTACGTCTGTAAGATTAAATCAAATGATCGTCCTCTAATACTGTAACCGTGAAACTTAACGATTTTGTGAAAACTAGAGCCACAACTCGAGCTTCTACGTTAATATCAAGAGCTTGATGGCCGTAAATAGGTCAGCGTTAAAGCGGGAAAATACAGAATCCATAATGTTTGTTAAAGAGTAAATCGTGACAGGTACAATGCATAACCACTTCAACATTGCCTTTAATGCCTTGAATACTTTACTGAAAAGCAGTAGGAGACTAATAGTTAGTTAAAATAGAAATAGCAGTTAAAAAAAAGGGTCAAAAGGTTCTCTAAAGTTCTTAAAAACAGGGACTCAGACGAAGACTTCCAACAAGATGGATTATTCTTTATTATGAAAAATATCAACGAAATGTTTTTTCGGTTAGTATTTTGAGGCAGGAGTTAAAACAAATATTCTTGGATCAAGATGAAGATCTACGAAAGAATTTTATTGTTTTGAAAGAGACATATTTGAACGTTAACTCACTCGAGCTAAGACTGACCTCCTGAGTCACCACGCATAAATACACACGCACGCATATATATATATATATATATATATATATATATATATATATATATATATACGTTTCACTGGTTACAGCAAAAACAACTTCTCGAATCGTTCAAGCAAGACAAGAGGAACAGAAAATAAAACTTGCAAAGACAGGTTTACGAAAACGTGATCAGAGAAACAGATGAAATGATTTCACCTAACAAATGTAAAATATGGGCACACCCAACTAGATTTGTGTCTGCATATACCTCTCTCTCTCTCTCTCCCTCACTCTCTCTCGCTCTCTTCAACGATTTTGTGCAGTCTCTATTACCTTAAATGTTTAAACTGAAATTGAGGATACACACACTGATAGGGTGAGAGAGAGAGAGAGAGAGAGAGAGAGAGAGAGTGTGTGATTAAGAAAGAGAGAAATTAGAAATATGCAACATAGCATTTTTAAAGAAGGTAAATACAGTTGAATACTAAAGATAGAAACAATAAATATACACCTCCACACATGCACACACATATATATATACATATGCATGCACACATACATACATATGTATATAGGCATATACACACATGCATATATTTGCATTTATTTGCACACAAATATATATGTATACACAAATATATACACACAAATATATATGTATATAGATACAAATATGTATATACTGATAGTATGTATATGCACACATCATATAGATACATATATACACAATCATATATATAGATATAGATAATTGTAAATTGTACACATATATATATATATATATATATATAGAGAGAGAGAGAGAGAGAGAGAGAGAGAGAGAGATATGTGGCCGAAACGGTTAAAGTCACGTCAGGCTATATGACGGTTCCGTATAGGATACAGGTTCGATTCCTGTCAGAGGACGTAAATATTCTATGAAACTTTCTCGGACATTCAGGCCAGTAAATGTTGTTTAATACTGTTTATTATAAAACAAATCATTTACTTTAATATTTGCATCTATAAAAAGAGCGTATAAACATATAATGTCTTAGAATATATATATATGTTTGAGAGTGTATATATGTGTGTGTATATATATATATACATGTGCGTATGTATGTAAGCGTCTACTTATTGTTCCTATCTTTAATATTCAACAGCAGTTCCCTTTTTGTTAAACATTTTTACTCTCTCTTTCTTTCTTTATTTGTTCTCAATTTCAGTTTAGACATGTATATATATATGTTTGTGCATATATACGTATATATATGATTATATATATATTTGTTTATGTATACATATCTATCTATCTATCTATCTATCTATCTATCTATCTATCTATCTATATATATATATATATATATATATATATATATATATATATTGTGTATAGATGTGTATATATATATGTACGTATAGATATATGTTTGTATATCAATAAGTGTATTTGTACATATATATATGTTTGTGTATATATATAAATTTGTATGTGTGTGTATATATGTGTCCCTGTATATATATATATATATTCATATATATGTGTGTGTGCGTATATATATATATATATATATATATATATATATATATATATATATATATATATATATATGTATGTATGTATGTATGTGTATGTATGTGTTTATATACTTATTGTTCCTATCTTTAACTTTCAACAGTAGTTACCTTTTTGTTAAATATTTTTATTCTCTTTTATTATTTCTTCTCAATTTCAGTTTAGACACGTAGCCAATATAGAATGTAAAAATTGTTTGCAAAAGAGAGGGGAGGGGGAGAAGAGAGGGGCGTTATGCAGACACAGTGCTTGATGGGTTTGTACATATTTTCTCTGCTTCTCTGATCACGTTTTTGTAAACCTGTCTTAGCAAGGTTTCTGATCTTTTCCTCTTGTCTCGCTTGATCGAATCGCAAAAAACAAAAGTTTTGTTTACGTACAGGTAATAATTCGTTGTTATATAATCCAAGTGGATCCTAATATTATAAAATATTAAAACTGATCCACAAAAAGAGCTCAATGTATTTATTATAACAGAGCATATACATGACGTAATACAGAAATCCAAAATTACTTCATGAGAATAGCTATTTTATTTAGCGTTAATACGCTAGCATTTTTTTTTAAACTCAAATGGTGTGCAGATACAAAAATAGAAACTTGAAAATTAAATATTTCAAAAAAGAAAAAGAAAAGAAGGTGCAGCCGTTGAAAATGTGATATTGAGTTAACGAAACGAAAGCCGTAGAATGGTAAGGTCAGATGGATATTGTCTGGTTTGAATAGAAAAAAAATTAACAAAACTTGACTCAGATTTGAATTCCAACACTCTAAATTAGGGTTATGAAAAAGCTCAAAGTTAAATCAAATTATGGCAGGAAAAATTTAAAAACCAAGTTAAAAAATTAAAAAAAAAAAAATAATATATTATCAGTTATAAAATAAAAAACAAAATAGATTTTTTTCTTTAAAAAAATTACCTAAATTTTGCTAGCAAATAAATAAGAATAACAATTAGTCTTAATTAGATCGTTTATATTAAGAAAAAAATTTTAAAAAATTAGAAAAAATAAAAACAAAAATATTTTAAGAAATTTAGAATTTATAAAAAAAATATATATGTATAAATATATATAATTAAAGTATATTAATAATAAATAATAAAAGATAAATAATTAAAAAGACTTTATTAAATTTTAAAGGATGTCAAAAGAATTCAGTAAACAAAAAAAATTTTAAAAAGTTAAAAAAATGAAGTAAAAATGCTACAATTTTAAAGATAAGTTAAACTAAATCACAAAGAATACCGACCATACCCAGTTTAAAAAGTAAAAAAAAAAACCTTTAAAAAATACTTTTAAAGAATTAAAAGGAATAAAAACCAAATAAAAAGGAAGTTCGTAAAGTAATGGATATTTATCAAATTCGATTGATATGGAGAATATAAGATCTAAAAATAACTATAGTAAAAGGTATAATATTAGATATGGGTTAGATAAGTAAAGATGAAGTAAGATCAAGAATATATTAGATAAGTTTAAACCTACTCCTGTGACGACATTTAGAAACTAATTCATTCCTTTGGTTTAGTAAATGAATTTTGATCATTAAATTTTATTATTCTAATCTTCTCTTCTAAACATAGGTCACATCTACTCTTAAAATTATTAGGAGTATGAGCAAAATCTATAATTTTCCAGTTAATCTGAGGGCTCAGATCTTCCTCCCTCTATTCCCAAAATTTTTTGAAAAGAGCTGTTTGATATTTAATTTTGGGTTGGGAAAAACAGTTCCTATTGGTTTAAAGTCTTTGTTTCCACTTCCTCGTAGAAATTCCAATCGTGATTGTGATTTATTTTCTTTGGGGTAAATATTAACCTGCTATAAAATCTTCGTAGTAAATGTACCAGTATGAAACCCACGCAAACAATTAGGGTAACCCCCACCCAATTATGCATTGTGGAATTTCTCCTTGGGTGTGCTGCTTTAAGTATGACAATCTCTCTCCACTTACTACCAGGCTGAGAAACGGTACGAAAAAAAAGCAACCATTGATGAACTTGTTAGGAGGTAACATGAGCGACTGTGTTGAATTATGGGAACCGGTGGTAGTAGGGTTTCCTGAAAAGGCCTTGATTAAAATGTCAGAGTTATTGAGGCCCCTGGAAAGAATTTATCTTGCTCAGCTGAAGAAAGAATTGAATAAAGTGGGGAAGAGGTGTAATAATGAACGTCTATAAACCTCCGTAAGTTTTTTCAATGGGAATAGGGATACTAACCCTTGTAGCTTTGGTGATCTCAGTATCATGGATGCTGAGAAGATCTAAAGGTATATTGATTTGGTCTAAGATGAAGGCAAAAGCCAGATGTGAATGGGAGGAAATTCCACTAAGTATTCGTAACGAAGAGGAGACGGAAATGTCTGACCACATCAGTGAAAGGCCGAGGAACTCTAAGGCCATTAGAGACAACGTTGCTTGAAATGCCAGTAAACCAAGAAGTGTAGCGAGAAACAAAACGGTTAGGAAATTGGTTGATAAAGACAACGAGAGCCTAACTGGACAGTCTTATCCGTAATACTACTACTACTAATAATAATAATAATTATTAAAGACCACAAACAACAAAAGTGTCTTCTTATTGATATGGCAGTCCCTGCAGACTGCAATGTATATTTGAAGATATTTAAAAAGCTGTCAAAATACAAGGACCTTGAAATCGAAATCTCAAATATGTGGCACATGGGAAGATCAACCATCCATGTTGTAGTTGGAGCTCTAGGATGTTGGAGTTTTTGGGTACCCTGGTGTACGAGTGAGCCAGCCAAAATGAGCTGATTCATTTTATAGTTCACCAATAGAAGGGTTAACCAATCATATTCAATGCAACGTGTATAAAGGCGGCCATGTTTTTTTTCCCGAATATTCACTGCCAGCCTTTGATATCACTGACTGAAGAATTACGGAACAACTGCTGGTGGTATTGGCGATGAAGTCAGATTCAGTAGAGTGTCTGACTTGTGAGTGTTAATCTTTAACGTTGTTTCATTGAACAGATTACGTACTGCGTTGTATTCTATATTCATAGACTATGGTGAACATGGTCAACACATTCCAGTAGGCTCATTGAAGGGTTTCCTAAAGCTCATGCCTCAAGCAAATACAAAAAAATAGTACAGCCCACTTCAAAGGATTTATCTATGCAATATATATATATATATATATATATATATATATATATATATATATATATATATACATGTGTCAGTGGTAAAGTTTCATGATGCCAATTCTAACCTTTTTCTCTGGTCTGGACCCGGAAATAAATGTGAATACACGCCAGAAATCAAAGGAAATAAAAGAATAATAATAAAAAAAAACTACGAATTGAAAAGGTCTTTGCTGGTTTAGGATCAATGGTATCAGAAAACTATGAATGACCTTTTTAATCATGACGAGTATTAATAAAAAAAAGAGAAAAAATGATTTAAAACGCATGAACCTCTAACGAAGGAAAATATAGTATTAACAGCTACGGAATGTGTGTACGTGCATTTAGCCATTTGAATGTGTTCGGATATCGAAATCTTCGGAATGTGAGGACGTGCAATTAAACATTGGAATGTGTTCGGATATCGAAATCTTCGGGGAACAAATATGCTCCAATCAAGAAGTGAGCTTTAAAGGTTAATGAACAGTGTTAAACAAAGCTTCCTGAAAAAAAACTATTTCCGTATAAAACAAAGACGGAAAAAGGAAAAAACCGAAAAATTAAGAAATAGAAAATACTATGCTGTTTTGTTTAGGGAGAATTATAAAATCTAATATTGTTAGAATATTTTCCAACAGTTTGATGTCGCCTCCCAAAGCTCTGCCCTTCTCCAGAAAAAATGTTAATTTTTTAAAAATAATAGCTGTCAACAAAATGGATAGATATCGGGAGAGGAGTAGAGGTTACGCAAGACAACGATACGTCTTCTCACCCGAACTGTTCAACCAATACAGCGAGGCCCCCAGACAACGTTCTGTCATCCACTTGCTTAAGCCCGCCAGGTATGTCATGCACTGCTTTCCATTGTCTCACTTTCCTTCTATTCGACCTGTAAGTATCAGATTTTCCAGGCCTTCCTCTTTCATTATGCCCCACCAGAAACTTCAGCTGCCTCTTCCTGATGTTAAGTATAAGCCTCTTCCTTGTTTGCGTCCTCTCCAAAACCTCATCGTTTCTCACACGCTCTTTATATAATATCCTCAGCATCCTTCTGTAGAACCACATCTCCGTCGCTTCGAGTTGTTTGAGGAAACCGTCCAACATTCGCTGCCGTAAAGCAAGACAAATGTCACGTAACTGCTCAATACTGTTTTCTTTGTTACCAAAGAAATCCTTTCCCACATTTTGGAATGCGTCCTTGGCTATCCCAATACGTCTACGGATCTCAGTGTCACACATACCGTCCTCTGGAAAAAACACTTCCCAAATATTTAAACTTCCGTACTTGATTCATTTTAGTGTCCCCGACCTGCAAATCGCATGTCGGTCTAATCTTTTTTAATGATGACCATGCATTCTGTCTTCTTTTAGTTAATGCCTCGTCCCTTCTCGATCTCCTTCGCTACCCTCTGTGAGAAGTTTTGACATTTCTTTTCCGTCTCTGCTATCAGTACTGTGTCATCTGCGTATCTTATGTTGTTAAATTGTGGCTGAATTCTCTCAGGTTGAATAGGTCTGGTGAGAAGACGCACCATTGCCTTTCCCACCTGTTTTTGTGTATTCACTGAAATCGTTCTCTATGCGCATGCATGCTGTTTGCTGACAGTATAGGTTCTTGATTATTCCGATATCTTTCCCGAATATATCAAGGTTGCTGAGTAGTTCCAGCAGATTATTGTGTCGTAATTTGCCCAAGGTCTTAGCGTACACGCCCTTCTGCATTTGTATAGCTCTGACCAAATTCTGAGCATGTATATCGCTTTCCTTGTTTCGGTGTATTTAACGAACCCGCACTGTTCTCGTCCTATCTCTGGACTGAATCTGTTGCCCGCTCTATTCATCAGAAACAGTATGATGAGTTTTGTCACGAGGCTCGTTAGGCTGATTGTTCGGTGGAGTTCGCATTCGTTTCCGCCTGGTTTTCTTACGCAAAGCTATGAAGATAGATCTGCTGAGATCTTCCGGTACATCCCCGTTGTTGTAGATTTCGTTTATTATTTATGTGATCTTATCTATGCCAAAGACATCTAAAGCTGTCAGCATTTCCGTTACAATTCCGTCTGGCCCTTCCGTCTTGTTTCTGTTCAAATTTGCCAGTACAGCTTTTTACTTTATTTTCAGAATTCCAGGTCCATCGGTAGTTTTTGTATTGCTGGTTGTCCCCTTTCGTCGTGGAAGAGTTCTCCAATATACTCGCTTCAACTTTGAAGATTTTTTTCCTTCTCTAATAGAAGCGTTACATCCTTTGATTTTAAACGACCTGTTGACGAGCATGTCTTCTGTCCTGTCATTTGCTTTATTTGTTTATGCATATCTCCTCTGTTGGTGATACTCAGTGTCTCTATTTCTGCATATTTTTGGCTTAGTCATTCTTCTTTAGCCTGCCTACATTTGGTCCTTATTTCAAATGCAGTAGAACGTGTAACTATGTTTCATAGACTACGCAAAGGCCTTCAACCAAGTACGCCACAAAGATCTGCTGGAACTTCTCAGCATCCTGAGACATATTCGGGAAAGATATCAGAATAATCAAGAACATATACTGACAGCAGTCTCTATTTCTCCATAAGTTTTTCTTAACCACTCTTCTTTAGCCTGCCTATATTTGGTCCTTACTTCATTGTGCAATTTTCTGTATTCTATTCCATAACTTGGCAGGTTTTTCTGTCTCCTTTGCATCATAGCGAGAATCTCATCAGTCATCCATTTGTTTATCTTCTTCGTCCCTTCTCCTAGTTTAATGTTATTAATATTGCAGAAACTTCATATAATTGATGTTTTATGATTCTATGGACCAAACCACATGGGAATCAGCATTAAATTGGATATTTGAAGAATTCATCGTAATCTGCAATATTGAGGCTCAAGAACTGTTATTAATAAGGAAGAAAAATTGGTCTTAAATAGTGTCTTCTAATTCTATGCATCAAACTTCATAAACATCTAAATTAAACTCTATGTGTAAAAAAATACACGTAATCTGCCACATGTGGAATACGATTGTAGTTATTAATATTGCTACAAAGGGATTTTAATTGATATTCTGTCATTACCAAACTCCATAAGAATCAGCATGAAACTGGTTATGTAAAAAATGGATCGTAATCTTCAATTCAGAGGCTATGATTACTGTTATTCATATTGTTGAAAAGTGATTTTAATTAATATTTTATAATTACAATTATCAAACTAAATATTAATCAGAATGAAACTGGATATTTAAAAAATGAATCGCAATCTTCAATTTTGAAGCTACGATTACTGTTATTTATATTGTTGAAAAGTGATTTTAATGAATATTTTCTGATTGTACGTCTCAAACTCCAGAAGAATCAGCTTTAACCTTCATACGTATAATTTAATCTTTATCCGCCATTTTGAATATTCTTTTACTGTTATTAATTTTGCCAAATATTGATTTTATTCATATTTTCTGATTCGACGCGGCAAACTACATAAAAATCAACGTGAAACTTTGTGTGTAAAAAAATTATTATTAGTAATCAGGAATTTTGACGCATCGATTACTTTTATTAATATTTCTGAAAATTGATTTTAATTTTAATTGTGTATTTAAAAATCATGGTGGTTAATTTCAAGCCTCCAACTTCATTATCTATATGGCTATAGATTATTTGAGTTGTCAAAAAAAAACCCGGCAGTGTTTACTTGGACTCAATGGAAACGGGTGAGCCATAACTGAACAGCAGACTAAAAACTAGACAAGATATTCCCAGATCTGTACAGAGGAACGAGAACAGTT
Organism: Acanthosepion pharaonis; assembly: GCA_903632075.3. Lineage (NCBI taxonomy): Eukaryota > Metazoa > Mollusca > Cephalopoda > Sepiida > Sepiidae > Acanthosepion > Acanthosepion pharaonis. The sequence goes on along the minus strand of CAHIKZ030003399.1, from coordinate 33,865 downwards.
TATCGCCGTAGATTAAATAAAGGTTTTCAGTTCAATCCCTTGACAGGGTAGTGTGTTCGTGCATTCAGTTGTAAACGAGTGAGCAATAACTGAGCAGTACAATAAATTAGAAGTAAACGAGTTATCTTTAGTCATGAGAAGTTGAACGAGAACAGACTCTCCCCTTAAATGAAATCAATGATTCATTTCAGAATTCATTGCATAGTACTCAGATCGATATACACCTGATGAAGTCCAGAGTATCCAACGGTCGAAACGTTGTAATAACAACAAAAATGATAGTCCGAATGTAAATATTATTGAATATTATTAATTATTTTTCCAGGGAAATTATAGTTTTTATGTCACCATTATTTTTATCAAAATACTTTTATTTATGAAAACATTTTTGTCTTCATTTTTTTTATAACAAAACAAAAATAAATTTAGAACAAATTTGGTTAAAGGGGAGTTTTATATAAAAAAAACAATATTCGTTTATTACATAAACTTTTGATATCCTTTCAGAAGAAATAGAATCCCTTGACTTTAGTGGACGGGACACGATTTTGAATTTACTAAAAAAAAGGGGAAACATTTTAAAATTAAATTCAATTCATTTTATTGTAAGAATTTCCTTATCAATTTTCCAACCTTTGAAGGAAATGAATTAAAAGCAGCTAAGTTGAATATTTTTAAGCGTTCTTCAGAATTTATTTATATCTTGATAGTTTCAATTTTTTGTGCTCAGGTAATGGAAAAATTGACCTAAATTTCTATTTCTCACAATATCACCGACAAATAACAGATAGATAGATAGATAGATAGATAGATAGATATAGATAGATAGATAGATAGATATTAAAAGGAATAGACTCAGATAGAAAGATTTTAAACCGATTAAGATAGACAGACAGACAGACTGAAAAAAAGAAGAGATTGCGATAGATATATAATGAACAGATTGATAGATAATGAATAGGCTGAGATAGATAGATTATGATCGGATAGATCATACACACAGACACACACACACGCACACATACATATATATATATATATATATATATAGAGAGAGAGAGATTGTGAAGCGGCTGAGATAGGCACATATACAGAAACCTGCTGATACAAAACAAATTATATAGATATATAGATATAAATATATATAAGCTTTTTTTTATATTATATTGTTCCAATTTGAGAATTTAGTCAAGAAACTTGTTTGTACATCGATGACGATAATAAAATATCCTCGACATTAGTTTCAATTATTCGTGTTCAGGTCGTGGAAAAATTGAGCTAAATTTTTATTTCTCACAATATCACCGACAAAAACTGGATTCACTTTGTTCTGCAATTTTGAAATTACTTTCAATATTTTAGGTTTCATTTTGAAATATAAGTTTAATGTTTCACGAGATTTTTCTCTTCTGATTAAATACACAAACCTTCGAAGATTTCAAACTTAATAAATCTTTACTAATTGATATTTAATCATTTGCTTACTCTTTATCGAATTATCATACAGCCAAAAAGTTTCTGAAAAAAAAAACAGCCTAAAAACTCTTTGTAAATAATTTAAATGCCATCTTTGAACTTAAATATTGATTCTGTTTGAAATATAATAAACTTAACCTAATCCGCATTAAATAAAAAATTCATCTCCGGATATAAAAAATCATTTTAAAAATATTTCACTTTTATTTTGTCACTCATCGAACTGCCGTTTTAGCCGATAAAATTAAACAACAAATTTCTATTAAAATTTTTTTTAAAATCTAAACATTATGTGTAGATATTATTTCTGAGTTTTATTAAGTTATGCAAGCAGCGATTCTTCCAAAAAATAATTTATTTAGAGTTTTATAACAATTTAATTATTTTTGCTAAGATACGAAACGAATTTGAATTCTGTTCGTTCCGTCTGCAAAGTTGTTGTTTTACTAACAACCGATTGAATAAAAAACATTCATTCGTTAATGAATAAGTTACTGAAAATTGCGTTTGAATCAGATCTTCCCCCAAAATTGGACAACTATTTTAAAGCAGTGGGGGGGAGCAACGATTTTTACTTCATTTCGGGGGAAAACATACATTTTGGTGGCATCATAAACACACACACACACACGCACATTATATATATATATATATATATATATATATATATATATATATATATATAAATTCCTTTCTACATTCAAGTTGGGTTCAAATTTAAGACACATTGAAAGTTTATAATTTCTGAAGAACATTTCTGTGTCTGTTTCTTTTAAAAATGTCTAAATCTGATTAGGTAAGAGGGCTTAGAAAATTTGATATTCACAGGACGGATGGAAGGCAAGAGGGAGAAAAAGAGGAAAACAAATTATAGACTACTGAGCCAACTTGAGTAAATGGACGGCAGACCGGGATTGAGAAGAGATCGCGAAAAAGACGCAGTTTTATTAAGGCCTACACAGGACGGGAAATTGTGGAGAGCTACAATCGCCTACGAACTGTAGGTCCACGGCACATAGAAGAAGAAATAAACCTTCTAATAATGGCACATGTAACCTCTATTTACAATATATTAATTAAATCTGAATATTTTTTATTTAAATATATTTTTGAATTTCTTTTATTATATATATATATATATATGTGTGTGTGTGTGTGTGTCACTTAGATTTTTAAAATTTTAATTTATTATAGTTATCGATGTATAAACAAGTTTCTATACTATATTTTAAGTTTGAAGTATGTCGCCCCCCTCTCTCTCTCTCTATATATATATATATATAGATGGAGTAATGGATGGCTGCTCGGATTGAGGAATCGAAGAACCGAGATCGAATTCCAGTCGAATCCATTACATTCACTTACGTGCTAATACCCTTGGCAATATGGAAGAGAAGAAGTTCTATAGTCTTGGATATATTATCTATCTATCTATCTATCTATATATATATATATATATATACATACATACATACATACATATATATATAATAGACAACTCTTTATGAATCTGTCCGTGATATTGAGCAAAAAAAAATATATATAACAAACATATATATATATATATATATATGTGTGTGTGTGTGTGTGTGGGTGTATTGCAGACGCTTGCTCAAGCACATTTCTCTTTGTTGAACACCCGCAGAGATAACCTTGGAGTCAGCCTGTGGCGTGGTTTTCAGACACTTTTCACTTTCCCCCCCAGACCGATAACATCGGAAAGTCTCATGGTCTGAAAGCGAACATTCTAAACACTCGACCGACCCCTCCCCCTCTCTCTCTCTCTCTCACACACACACACACACACACACATATATATATATATATATATATATATATATATATATATATATATATATATATATATATATTATACGCACGCTCAGGCACATGTGTGTTTGTTCTATCCTACTAATAAGATATCTTTTTTTATTTTAGGCTAGTTTTTATTCTATTCTACTAATAAAAATCCATTTTATTTTAGACTACTTTTTTTATTCTATCCTACTAATAAATAATTGTTTTTATGTTAGACTATTTTTATTCAATTCTACCAATAAAAATATCTTTTTTTATTTTAGAATTCTCTTATATTTTTTTCTACTAAAAAAAATTTTTAATTTTTAGATTACTTTTTATTCGATTCTATCAGGTCATCCCATAAGTTCTGTCCGAATTTTAATTTTTTGTTAAAATGAACGAAATTTAAAGAGTATTTTATAATGTCTAATGGAGCTGAACATTATTTTTATGTTTAGATGCATTTAAACTGATCAAATTTTATTTCAGAGAACAATAAAATTAAATTTTGTTTCATTAAAACCCTGTTAACATGGAAGTTTCCAAGAGTCATTTGAGGCACATAATGCTTTATGAGGTCAAGAAAGGAAACTCAGCAGCCGAAGCGGCTAGAAACATTCACTCAGTTTATGGAGAGGAATGTGTGAATGAAAGAACTTGCAGAAGATGGTTTGCAAAATTCAGAGGTGGAGATTTCACCCTTGAAGATGAAGATCGAACCGGACGTCCAGTTGAGTTTGATGAAAAGCTTCTTGAAGCAGCCCTTGAAGAAAATCCTGCTTTATCAGTTGAGGAATTGGCAGTGGTTCTCAGTTCAAACCATACAACTATTCATCGTCATCTTCAACAACTTGGAAAAGTTCCTAAACTTGGAAAATGGGTGCCTCATGAATTGTCTGAAAACAACCTCAAATCCCGAGTTGACATCTGCTCTTCTCTCCATTCTCGTCAACTTGTTTCACCTTTTTTGGATAGACTTGTGACTGGCGACGAAAAATGGATCTTTTATCGAAATGTTAAGCGTCGTAGACAGTGGCTTGGTAAAGGGGAAGGACCCCAGCCACAGCCGAGAAGGGAACTTCATGGGCAAAATATTCTTCTTTCAATCTGGTGGGAGCGCCAAGGAATAATCCACTTTGAATTCTTACCACCTAATGCAACAATTAATGCTCAAATATACTGTCAGCAATTAGAGCGTTTGAACCAAGCTTTGAGGAAAAAAGACCTGCTCTAGTGAATCGAAAAGGGGTGATGTTTCATCAGGACAATGCGCGACCCCACACAGCAAGAATCACGTCACAAAAGAATCGAAGAACTTGATTGGGAGAAAATTCCTCATCCACCTTATTCTCCCGATCTTGCTCCTTCAGACTACCATTTGTTTCGTAGCTTACAGAATCATTTGGAAGAAACAGCTTTTGTAACACAGGAAGAGGTTAAAACTGACATTTGTGAGTTCTTCAAATCAAAGCCAAAAGAATTTTACAGTAATGGAATTAGTAAGCTTGTTAATAAATGGATGGAAGTCATAGATAATCAGGGAAAATACATTGTTGATTGAATCTGTAATTAAATGTAACATTTGGTCACTTGTTTTCTTTATTCAAAATTCGGACAGAACTTATGGGATGACCTGATACTAATAAAAAAATATTTTTATTCTATCCTACGAATAAATTATTCTTTTTATTTTAGACCATTTTTATTCTATTCCACTAATAGAAAACCCCTTTTTATTTTAGTGTATTTTTTAGTCAATTATACTAATAAAAACAACTTTTTTTTATTTTAGACTACATATTTATTCTATTCTACTAATAACAGGACAACTTTTTTCATTTTATTCAACTCATAAAAAAAATTTTTCTTTTGATTACTTTTTATTCAGTTTTAATAATAAAAAATCGTTTTTATTTTAGAATATTTTTTTTTTTTTTTATACCAACAACTAATAAAATAATTTTATTTTATTCTACTTTTTAATTTTATATTAATAACTAATTAAAAAAAAAAGAAGGAAACAATACGTTTGCCATTTATAAAAGAGGAGGATTGAGGAATGTTAAAGAGACTTGGTGTCACTTGATCCATGTTTAAACCTAAATCGCTTTGTTATTTCATATCCAGTGGGCGTGTTTCTTCTCGTCCAATGAAATCTTTTCTATTTCTATGAAGTCTTTCTGGTTGTTAGTATTTAAACGCGGGAAGGGCGTCGCCATCGTCAGTTTATTTCAGACAAATTCAACAAAGAAGACGACATTTGCTGATTGTTTGGGTCCCACGACTTTTTTTGACAAAAAACCAATTCCAATCAACAAGTGAATTCGACATCAAATGTAAGTCAGAATTTTATCGATTTCTAAATTCTCCAAATTTCTTAAATGTTTCCATGAATAGTAAGAGACATTTGCTTCCTCTTTAATTTTGAAACCATTTCACCCAAATTAATGCAATTGATTCTTTTTCCGATGCTAGTGTTTGCTGAGCATGAAAAAAAAATCATATTTGGCGCTCTAAATTATTATTTATTGGTTTTGCTGCAAATTGCAAGTGGATTCAAAATCATGATTATTTATCATCTCCTTAATATCTATCTATCTATCTATCTATCTATCTATCTATCTATCAGTCCATTTCATATGTATTTATCTATCTCAGCTCTTTTCAGATCTATCTATCTATATTTATCTATATGTGCATGTGTGTGTGTGGGTTTTTGTGCCTGTATATATATATATATATATATATATATATATATATATATATATATATATATATATATAAACATGTACATATACATGTATGTATATCTATCTATCTATCTATCTATCTATCTATATATAATGACTATCCATAGCCTGTCTGTTCATTATATATCTATTTTCTTTCTGACTTTTCATTTTGTATGTATGTATCTATATATCCCTGCCACTATATCATTATTTATCTAAATTATATCACTGACACTTGCCGATGACATCCGGGTCTAATATGTGTGTGTGAGTAAATGTATGTGTGTCTATCAGTACATGTCTATGTGCGCATGTGTGTGTGTGTGTGTGTGTGTGTCGTCAGCGACTTTTTCTTCCTTTCCTTACTTTCTTTGTTTTCTCTGAATACTTTTCCCTCCCTTTTTATCTCATGTAAAAATAAAGTTTCATTCCATTCAAATCTAAATTATTTGATTTAAAAGAAAGGACCCCCCCCCTCTTTCATATACTCTTTCCTTTTTCTTCTCACATTTTCTCACGCTTTCTTCTCTTTCTCTCATTTCTCTCTCTCTTCGTCCCTCCCTTATTATCTAATGAAACGCCCTTTAGTCCGGGTCGGGGTAACTATTCTCGTCCAATGAAATGCCTTAAAATCCTATGACGTCACAGCACCTTCCCGCTGGTTTCCAATGGCGAAAAGCGACACGAAGAAGAAGACGTCATTTTTTTTTATGCTCTCTTGTCTTTTGAGGAAAAAAAAAAAAAAAAATAATTTCAATTGAAATGAAATCGGAACGGAATAAATAATGAAAAATAATTCCGTCTTTCCTCTTCTTAGTAAAATGAATTGTTTCACATCAAATTGTGTTTTCATTAAGTTTAGCGGCATTTTTACATCGTGTTATGCTGTTTATTTTTGACGATTTATTGAAGTGACCCACCCTGACTTATAATGTGCATGTTAGGGTGACACGGGGGCCGGGGGCCGGGGGGGGGGCATGTGTATTTCGTTGCCAGGCAACAAACTTCCACATTGTTTTATGCATGTTCGTCTGTCTGTTGCAATCTGTTTCTATCTATCCTTTTCATATCTATCTGTAGGGGACGTGCAGGAATGTTAATTATTTAAGAAAGAATCAGAAGGACATTTTTAGTTGGTTGCTTGTGTCACTGCATCCCGAACAAATGAATAAATGAATTTTCAAATGCAATTAAAAACGAAACATGCAATTTAGAAAACAATGCAACATTTATACAATTTATCAATATACAGATTGGGTAATCAGTGTGTGTCTTTTTTTACAAAATGTGTGTGTAATTGTTTGATTCGTGAATGTCTCTTTGTTGATATTGTTCGTTAGTTCGTTGTCTTTTTGTGTAATTAGAGTTTTTGAAAAGAGTTTCTGACAGTGGTTTACCCTTAAACGTATTTGATGTTTATTTATTTTTTAGTAGTGAATTTAATTCACTGTACATAAGTAAAGTTGAGAAAAATGTTCACAGATTTGATTGATGAATGATCGAATATGAGTCAGCGAAGTGTCTTCGTGCGCGGCATAATTGTGGTTTGTAGCGGCGTGAAGTATATTGGAAATTACTCTGCGAATTCGCGAGACTGACTGGCGTGGAGTTGGTAATTGTCTTTAACGTCTGGTCAGCAATGACGAAGACGAGAGACGGTGAAATGTTACATCTTGAAACTTGGTAATTACTGCTGCTATTCTCTCCTCTCCAAAGGTTTAAACGTTCTCTGTTTATATATCCACCGGGTGGCTCACTTGAATTTGGCGCAATTTCAGTTTTTGCACGTGAACTTCAAGTGATTGACCAATGAGGTTGTTTGCTTCGTTTCTTGCCGTTTCCATTGGTCGAAGCTTTTTAGGTACGTAGGCGTACGCTGTGGACTCTGCTTTCGTTAGGTTGGGAAGGTAAGGATATTGGACGAGTCCACATATCTATCGATCCTTTTCATATCTATCTATCTATCTATCTATCTATCTATCTATCTATCTATCTATCCTAGTCTTTTAATTCAATGAATCTATCTATCTATCTATCTATCTATCTATCTATCTATCTGAGTCTTTTAATTCAATGAATCTATCTATCTATCTATCTATCTATCTATCTATCTATCTATCTATCTCATTCTGTTACTATCTATATAGCTATCTCGTCCTGTTCGTATCTATCTATCTATCTATCTATCTATCTTTTTTTTTCATATATATCTATCAATCTATCTAAATCATTTAAAAAGCTTTTTTTAATTTGTAATCTGATGAATTGAATCGTGATTACAATTCCAATGTAATAAATTATAACCATGGAAGATTATTTTTTTCCTTATATATATATATATATATATATATATATATATATATATATATATATATATATATATATGTTTTTTTGTGAGTGTGTGTCTAAAATGTTTCGCGTCCGTGCCAGTACGTGTCTATTCGTACATGTCTTTGCGTGTGTGAGTGATATCAGCGATTTTCCCCCTTTCTTCTTTCTTTTACTTCCTCTTCCCTCCCCTTCACTTACTCTACCCTTGTCATCTTATGTAACGCCCCCCCCCACTTGAGTGGTGTGACTATTCTCGTCCAATGAAATGCCATAAACACCTATGATGTCACAGTCCGTTTGCTTTCCTCCCCTTCAGTTATTCAATCCGTGCTTTTCCCTCCCTTGTTATCTCATGTAACCCCCTCCAGTCCAGAGGTGTGACTATTCTCGTCCAATGAAATGCCTTAAACTCGCATGACAGCTTTATTGATAACTACTCTCTCTGTTCCCCACTCTCTAATTATTTTATTTGTCCCCCCCCAAATCTTCTCCCCCCCACCCACTTCATTCATTTGGGATTTTAGAAGAAAATTTCCTTTCCGGATGTCGATGTGTTTTTCTTGTAAAATCACGAAATTTCGGGTTATTTTACTTTCGATTTTATAAATGGACTTTTTTTTCGGCTTTTTCTGATTTTGAACTTTGACCTTTTTTTCTTTTCTTTCTTTACAGATTGATTTTTATTTTTGGGAGAAATTTTCAAAATGGCGTCCAGTGTGAGTGAAGTAGAGACATTCCCATGCTCGAAATGCGACCGAATGTTGGACTTATCCTCAAAGACATTACCATGTCTTCATTCCTTCTGCCGGTCGTGTATTGAGATGATTCTAGAAGAAAATGGCCCGTGTCCCCAGTGCCAAGAACCTGTCACCAGTGACGATTTGAGACTGTCACCATTTCTGGAGAAGACTTTGAGGCGCCGTCAGTTGGAATCCAGCGAATGGGGGTGCGGCAGGTGCTTTGAAGAGAACGGGAGAGAATCGACCGTCCAGATTTGGTGCCAGGAATGCGATAAACTCTTGTGCCAATCCTGCGAGAGTTTCCACTCCGGACACGTGACCAAAGACTTGTCAGGCATGTCGAGGGGGGAGGCCGTCAGGGTCATCACGACGGACGACTGTCGACGGCACAGTCAATCCAAGGACGCTTTCTGTCAGCGGTGCAACACGTGCCGGTGCAAAAAATGTTACAAGGAACACGTGATCGCCTCCCCTCAGTGTCCGCCTCGTCCGCTGTCGGTGAGAGACGAAGCGTCGAATGAGAAGATACGCAGCCCCACCCTGGAGCGGCAACTCCGCCAGTTCGAAATCAACATCCGGGCGATGAGCAGGCGAACGAAGCAGTCCATTGACAAACTGTCAACGGATTGCGAATCGGAATGCTTAAAACTCACTCGGGATTTTGAGGCATTCGTAGATGAAGCACGTCTCAAGTTGGCAGAGTTGTGCGATAATATGAAAGTGATGGCGTACGAACTGCAGACAAAATGGCGCCACTCCCTCAAAGAGAAAGAAAACGTTTTAAAGAAGGTCGAAATCTGGCACCACACATTGAAACATTTGTCGAGGGGCGACGCCGACGATGAGGACGTCGTCTCTGGTCTAAAGTTGGTGAGAGCTGAGCTTTCTGCGCGGCTCCGTCAATCGTTTGCTCCTCAAGAGAAAGGACGTTGGCTGGTGACATTTCCGAAATGGTGTCACGATTCCCTAGAGTCACTGAAGAAAGAAATAATCGTGTGGGCGGCAGAGACATCCGGGTATTTGCAGGTGGAAAGTGAATGCCGTCTGCAAGGATCGAACCCGCTCGTTATTTCATCGATTGTCGCCGGCGACGAAGACAATCGCGTCTTTGTTGGCGATTTTGTAAGCGGATCGATCCTAGAATTCATCAGTGACTCTGGCGAAATGGTCAGCCAATGTCCCTTAAAGGGAGGGGGAAAGGAATTCTTCCCCTTGGACATGTGTCGCCTGACGGGAGACATTTTGCTTGTCTGTGGCCTGGAGTTTGTGAAGGACAAAGGAGAATTAATTACTTGGGGGTCGGGAAGAATTTTCTTTTTGGCGCTAAAAAAACAGGCGCCATTTTTCGAAATTGAAAAATCATTTGACACAAAAAAAAAGAAATTTTTTTCTTTTTGTCAAATGAACAAAAAAATTTTTGCTTGTGAAAAGGATTTTAAAAAAATTGTTTGTTTTAATGAAAACGGACAAGAAATCCAAACAATCCACCCCGGGAGGTCATCGTCGCTGGGGGTGAGTATTTATGACCCCCGCCTTCGTGTCGATCCGACGACTGGGAATTTGTGGGGGTCAAGACGAACAGAATCGAAAATCTTTGTTTGGAATAAAAAAGGCGAAATTCTTCAAAACTTTGAAATCGATGAAGAATTTTTCGATTTTTGTACAAATAATTTTGGCAATTTTTATTTTGTGTCAAAAAAAGAAATTTTTTCTGTTTTACCGAAAAAAGTTTTGTTTAAATTCCCTAAAGAATCTGAAAATTGGCCGAAGATTTTTGTTTCCAACCGAAAATTGTTTGTTTCTTTTATAAACGATGGAAAAAATTTATTAAAAATTTTCAAAATTATTTAAAAAAAAAAAAAAAATTTTTTTCTTTGCAAATAAAATTTATTTTTTGAAATTTTTTCTTCAATTCAACATTTTTTTTTTTCAATTTTATGCCAACTTTGTCTCCGACCATCAATGGTTGACAGAAGATGGGAAAAGAAAAATGAATTCATTTAGAAATGGCAATAAAAATAGCAAATCAATCGATAATTATTGATCCATACTTTTTTATAATTTATGCAAATTTATGCAAATTCCACTGAGATTTTTCTTTTAAATCCAGGCGGGCGGGGGTTGGGGGTGTAGTGAATCTGCGGAAAAGAGATTTCCAACAAGAATTCAATATTTCATTCCGTCTTTTGCATTTTAGACGCAGATTAAAAAGGTTGATGTCACATGGAAAACGGAATCGGCAGACTGGGTTCAAATCCCGGTCACGTCCATTGCGAAAGGCATGAACCTATCTCGTCCCTGCATGAGTCAAACACCAGAATAAAGGCAATTATTTCAAAGTGAATGCGAAAACATTCTTCAAAGGTAACAGGCAATTCCGCCGACACACACTCTCTCTTTCATAACGACCGTTCCTTCTCTCTCTCTACTTCAGGCTTTCCTCCCCTTCAATACATCCCCTCCCTTATTATTCCATGAAAACTAACGATCAGTCTATCTGTCTTTCTATCACTCTATCTATCTATCAGTAAATCTGTCTAGCTATTTCCGTTTTAATTCAATGATTAAAGTAAATTTAATTTTGGCTCTTTAATTTCATCTGTTTATTGTCTATCTATCTAGATTGTTTTTAATTCAAGTATTTAATTTTTGGCTTTTTAATCATTGATTCTAACTCAATCCTTTTAATTCATTAAATCTATTTATCTAAACTTTCATCTGTTTATTGTTGCTTATTATCACAATACTCAGATTGTTTTTAATTCTATGATTAAAATCTTTTAATTTTGGCTAGTTTAACTTTCATCTGTTTATTTTGCTTATTATCACAATATATATTGTTTTAATTCTATGATTAAATTAAATTTAATTTTTGGCTATTTAACTTTCATCTATTATTGTTGCTTATTATCACAATACTCAGATTGTTTTAATTCAATGATTAAAGTAAATTTAATTTTTGGCGGTTTAACTTTCATCTGTTTATTGTTGCTTATTATCACAATACTCACATTGTTTTAATTCAATGATTATCTAAATTTAATTTTTTAAAATTTCATCTGTTTATTGTTGCTTATTATCACAATACACAGATTGTTTTTTTTAATTCAATGATTATCTATAAATTTAATTTTGGCTAGTTTAAAACATCTGTTTATTGTTGCATATTATCAAATACTCAGATTGTTTTTAATTCAATGATTAAATAAATTTAATTTTGGCTAGTTTAACTTTCATCTGTTTATTTTAATTGCACACGGCATCTATACTCAGATTGTTTTTAATTCAATGATTAAAGTAAATTTAATTTTGGCTAGTTTAACTTTCATCTGTTTATTGTTGCTTATTATCACAATACTCAGATTGTTTTTAATTCAATGATTAAAGTAAATTTAATTTTTTGGCTATTTAACTTTCATCTGTTTATTGTTGCTTATTATCACATATATCTTGTTTTTAATTCTATGATTAAAGTTTTTAATTTTTGAATCTATCTATCTGTTTATTTAATTTCAAATGAATCTTTCTATTCTATGATTAAAGTAAATTTAATTTTTGGCAATTTATTTTCTATCTATCACAATACTCAGATTGTTTTTAATTCTATGATTAAAGTAAATTTAATTTTTGGCTAGTTTAACTATCATCTGTTTATTGTTTTAATTCATTATCATCAATACTCAGATTGTTTTTAATTCAATGATTAAAGTAAATTTAATTTTTGGCTAGTTTAACTTTCATCTGTTTATTGTTGCTTATTATCACATCTACTCAGATTGTTTTTTAATTCAATGATTAAAGTAAATTTAATTTTTATTCAATTTAACTTTCATCTGTTTATTGTTGCTTATTATCAACAATACTCAGATTGTTTTAATTCAATGATTATAGTAAATTTAATTTTTTGGCTAGTTTAACTTTCATCTGTTTATTGTTGCTTATTATCACAATACTCAGATTGTTTTAATTCAATGATTAAAGTAAATTTAATTTTTTATATTTAACTTTCATCTGTTTATTGTTGCTTATTATCATCAATATCAGATTGTTTTTTAATTCAATGATTAAAGTAAATTTAATTTTTTGGCTAGTTTAACTTTCATCTGTTTATTTTGCTTATTATCACAATACTCAGATTGTTTTAATTCAATGATTAAAGTAATTTAATTTTGGCTTTTAACTTTATCTGTTTATTGTTCTTTCATCTATTTATTGTTTTTTTAATTCAATGATATCTATCTAATTTACTTTTGATTGCTTTTTAATTCAATGATTATTGCTATCTATTTAATATTTTAATTTCAATTAATTCTATCATTATCATCTAATTTTTAGTTTAATTCATTGTTTATTATCTATCTGTCTCAGATTGTTTTAATTCAATGATTAAAGTAAATTTTTAATTTTGGCTATCTTTATCTTTCATCTGTTTATTGTTGCTTATTATCTATCTATCAGATTGTTTTAATTCAATGATTAAAGTAAATTTAATTTTTGGCTATTTAACTTTCATCTGTTTATTGTTGCTTATTATCATCAATACTCAGATTGTTTTTAATTCAATGATTAAATAAATTTAATTTTGGCTAGTTTAACTTTCATCTGTTTATTGTTGCTTATTATCACAATCTATCAGATTGTTTTTTCAATTCTAATGATTATCCAGTATATTTAATTTTTGTTGCTATATTACTTTCATCTTTTTATTCAATTATCTATCTAATATCAGATTGTTTTTAATTCAATGATTAATTATCTAAATTTAATTTTTTAATTCATTTTAACTTTCATCTATTTATTTTTCACTTTTATTGAATCTATCAATACTCAGATTGTTTTAATTCAATGATTAAATCTATCTGTAAATTTAATTTTGGCTAATTTAACTTTCATCTGTTTATTGTTTTATATTATCACAATACTATCATCCATTTTTTTAATTCAATGAATTTAATTTTTGGCTAGTAAATTCATCTGTTTTTTTTAATTCAATTGAATCTATCTATCTGTTTTTCTTTTTAATTCAATGATTATCACACTATACTCAGATTGTTTTAATTCAATGATTAAAGTAAATTTAATCACATTTAATTTTAATAAACATCTGTTTATTGTTGCTTTTTATTCAATCTGAATACTATATATTGTTTTTAATTCAATGATTAAAGTAAATTTAATTTTTGGCTAGTTTAACTTTCATCTGTCTATTTTGCTTATTTCACAATATCATATTGTTTTTAATTCAATGATTAAATTAAATTTAATTTTGGCTATTTAACTTTCATCTGTTTATTGTTTTAATTAATTATCATCTATCTCTGACAATTCAATGATTAAAGTAAATTTAATTTTTGGCTATCTTAACACATCTGTTTATTTCAATTATCACAATACTCAATTGTTTTTTTAATTCAATGATTAAAGTAAATTTATTTTTGGCTTTTTATTTCATCTGTTTATTGTTGCTTATCTATGCACTTCAATGATTGTTTTTAATTCAATGATTAAAGTCAATTTAATTTTTGGTTAGTTTAACTTTCATCTGTTTATTGTTGCTTATTATCACAATACTCAGATTGTTTTTTTTAATTCAATGATTAAAAGTAAATTTAATTTTAATTTTAGTTTAACTTTCATCTGTTTATTTTTAATTCATTATCACAATATATATATTGTTTTTAATTCAATGATTATTTAAATTTAATTTTTTTAATTTAATGATCATCTGTTTATTGTTGCTTATTATCACATATAAATATATTGTTTTTAATTCATGATTAAAAGTAAAATTTTTTTGGCTAAATTTCATCTGTTTAATTGCTTATTATCAGAATACTCAATTGTTTTTAATTCAATGATTAAAAAAAATTTAATTTTGGCAATTTAATTTCATCTGTTTATTGTTGGTTATCACAATTTTGTTTTAATTCAATGATTATTTTTTAATTTTTTTTAGTTTATTTCATCTGTTTATTGTTGCTTATTATATCTATACTCAAATTGTTTTTAATTCAATGATTAAAGTTCATTTTTTATTTTTGAATAGTTTAACTTTCATCTGTTTATTGTTTTTTCCATTATCACAATACTCAGATTGTTTTTAATTCAATGATTAAATAAATTTAATTTTGGCATTTAACTTTCATCTGTTTATATTGTTATGCATATATATCACAATACTCAATTGTTTTTTTTGATTCAATGATTTATCTTGCTCTATTTAATTTTTATTCAATTTAAAATTTCATCTGTTTATTGTTTTTTTTATTATCACATTATTTATATTAAAGTTTTTTTAATTCAATGAATATATCTATTTAATTTTTTGTTTTAATTCACATTCATCTTTATTTATATTTATATATCTGCATTGTTGCACAATACTCATCTTGTTTTTAATTCAATGATTAAAGTAAATTTAATTTTTTTATTTAACTTTCATCTCTTTTTATTGTTATTATTATCACAATCTATCAGATTGTTTTTTAATTCAATGATTAAAGTAAATTTAATTTTTATGTAGTTTAACTTTCATCTGTTTATTGTTGCTTATTATCAAAATAATTTTTTTTTTTTTCTATGATTAAAGTAAATTTAATTTTTAAAGAATTTAAAATTCATCTGTTTATTTTTGGTTCTTATCTAAAATTGTTTGTTTTTAATTCAATGAACGATGTAAATTTAATTTTGGCTAAAACTTTCATCTGTTTATTTTGCTCTATCAATCTTTTTAAAAATTTAATTTTTTTCTTTGATCTAAATAAAATTTAATTTTTGAAATTTAATTTTCTATCAATTTCTTTTTTTCATTTTATCACAATACTTTATTGTTTTTAATTCAATGATTAAAGTAAATTTAATTTTTGAAAAATTTAACTTTCATCTGTTTATTGTTGCTTATCTATCTATCAAATCAATGATTATAATTAAATTTATTTTTATTAGTTTAAATTTCATCTGTTTTATTGTTGCTTATTATCACAATGAGATTTTTTTTTAATTCAATGATTAAATTAAATTTAATTTTTATCTAAAGTTTAATTTCATCTGTTTATTGTTCAATATTATCATTCTCAGATTTTTTTAATTTTATGATTAAAGTAAATTTAATTTTTGGCTAGTTTAATTCATCTGTTTATTGTTGCTTATTATCAATCTAGATTGTTTTTAATTCAATGATTAAAGTCAATTTAATTTTTTCTAGTTTAACTTTCATCTGTTTATTGTTGCTTATTATCACAATACTCAGATTGTTTTTAATTCAATGATTAAAGTAAATTTAAAGTTTTGGCTAAATTATTCTTCATCTGTTTAACGTTGCTTAATATCTATCAATACTCAGATTGTTTTTTTCAATGATTAAAGTAAATTTAATTTTTCTAGTTTAACTTTCATCTGTTTATTGTTGCTTATTATCACAATCCTCAGATTGTTTTAATTCAATGAAAAAATCTAATTTCTTTTTTTAGTTTAATGATCTTTTATTGTTGCTTATCTCATCTCAGATTGTTTTTTCAATTCTATGATTAAAGTATCTAATTTTTAATTAATTAATCTTTCATCTGTTTATTGTTTTAATTCAATGAATCTATCTTTTAATTCTATGATTAAAGTTTAATTTAATTTTTGGCTATTTATCTTTCATCTGTTTATTCTTTTTATTTCAAATGAATCTTGTTTTTAATTCAATGATTAAAGTAAATTTAATTTTTTCAGTTTATCTTTCATCTGTTTATTGTTGCTTTTTAATTCAATTGTTTTAATCTATCTTAAATTCTATTCTATCTATTTAACTTTCAATTGTTTTATTATCTTTTAATTCAATGATTAAAGTATTTAATTTTCTATTTAATCTATCTATTCATCACAATATCTATCTTTTTATCCGATTAAAGTCTTTTTAATTTCATCTGTTTATTGAATCTATCTGTTTTCTATCCAATGATTTAATTCAATTTAATCTTTCTATTTATCTTTCATCTTTTATTGTTGCTTATTATCTATCTATCAGATTGTTTTTAATTCAATGAATCTATTTATCTTTGGCTATTTAACTTTCATCTGTTTATTGTTGCTTCTATCTATCTATCTTTAATTCAATGATTAAAGTTTTAATTTTGGCAATTTAATCTCATCTATTTATTGTTGCTATCTATCACAATACCAGATTGTTTTTAATTCAATGATTCAAAGAATTTATTTATCTATTTAACTTTCATCTGTTTATTGTTTAATTATTATCTATCTATCAGATTGTTTTTAATTCAATGATTCTATCTATTTAATTTTGGCTATTTTTTTCATCTGTTTATTGTTGCTTATCTATCTATCTCAGATTGTTTTAATTCAATGAATCTATTTATCTTTCCTAGTTTAACTTTTAATTCAATGAATCTATCTCATCTTGTTTATTTTTAATTTCATTATTTTCATCTGTTTATTATCTATCTATTGTTTTTAATTCTAATCTTTCCATTCAATTTCATCTGTTTATTCTTATTATCTAATCTATCTATTTTAATTCAATGATTTAATTCAATTTAATTTTTGGCTATTTATCTATCATCTGTTTTAATTCAATGAATCTATCTTTTCATCTAATCTAAAGAAATTCTTTTTTGAGTTTAACGTCTGATTAATTCAATGAATCTTTGTTTTAATTCAATTTAAAGTATCAATCTAATTTATCTGTTTTTTTAATTCAATCAATCTATTTTTAATTCTATGATTAAAGTATTTAATTTTTTTGGTATTTCATCTGTTTATTGTTGCTATCTATCTATCCAGATTGTTTTTTAATTCAATGATTATCTAAATTTCCGAATTTTTTAATTCAATTTCATCTGTTTATCTATTATCCAATACTTTGTTTTTAATTCAATGATTAAAGTATCTATTTTTTGGCTATTTTTTTTCATCTGTTTATTGTTGCTATTATCTATCTCAGATTGTTTTCTATTCAATGATTAAAGTTTTAATTTTTGGTCTTTAACTTTCAATTGTTCTATCTATCTATCTATTGATTTAATTCTTTTAATTAATTCAATTGAATCTATTTAACTTTCATCTGTTTATTTTAATTATCACAATACTCAATCTAATTCTATCTTAAAGTCTTTATCTATCTATCTATTTATCTTTTATTGTTGCTCTTATCTATCCGAGATTGTTTTAATTCAATGATTAATATATCTATCTATCTATCTTTCATCTATCTATCCAATTGTTTTTTTCAATGATTAAAGTAATTTAATCTATCTATTTAATTTATCTGTTTATTATCTATCTATCTCAGATTGTTTTTAATTCAATTAAAAGTAATTTATTTTTTTAACTTTCATCTATTATTCAATGAATCTTTTAATTCTATCTTATCTATTTATTTTGGCTTTAATTTCATCTGTTTCTATCTATCTTTTTCTTTTAATTCAATGATTCTATCTATCTATGTATTTCTTTAGTTTAATTTCATCTATCTTCTATTGTTGCTTTTAATTCAATATCTATTGTTTTTATTCTATCTATCTAAATTTAATTTTTGGTAGTTTAACTTTCATCTGTTTATTATCTATCTATCATCAATCTCAGATTGTTTTAATTCTATGATTATCTAAATCCGATTTTAATTTAATTCATCTGTTTATCTATTATCATCTCAGATTGTTTTTAATTCAATGAATCTATCTATCTTTATCTTTTTTAATCTTTTTTAACTTTCAATTCAATGAATTTATCTATTCTATCCGAGTCTTTTAATTCAATGAATCTATCTATCTATTTTTGTTTTTAATGATCCTAAATTTAATTTTTGGCTAATTCAATGAATCTATCTATAGTCTTTTAATTCAATGATTAATCTATCTTTTTATCTATTTAATTTCATCTATCTATCTATCACAATCTCAGATTGTTTTAATTCAATTCAATGAATCTATTTATCTATCTAACTTTCATCTTTTTAGTTCAATGAATCTATCTATCTTTTTATTAAAGTAAATCTTTTTTGGCAATGAATCTATCTATCTATCTATCTATCTGAGTTTTTAATTCAATGAATCTATCTATTCATTTATCTATCTATCTATCTATTTTAATTCAATCTATCTGTTGAATCTTTCTAAGCATCTATCAATCTATCAATCTGTCTTTAAATTCAAATGTATCTAAACTATCTAAGTCTTTTAATTTTTTTATGAGTTATCTTTCATCTGTTCTTTTAATTTCAAGAATGGGTTGACTTAATCTGTCCAGAGTTTCAGGTCGATTCAATGATATCTATTCATCTATCTATCTCTCCCGTCTATCTATCTATCTAACCATATTTATATCGGTCGGTACTCCACTATGTAAATTAGATGGATCGTATCTACAACACCCTCCTCCCAAGCCTTGGAATCCCTTTTGGATTTCAAATTGGCTTCCTATATGGGTTGATGATTATGGCTATTTCTTTGTAGATCCATTTGCCTAATTTTAATATTTTTTCGTTTTGGATTCACGTCCATTGGGTCCGTGAACTTCCGTTTCCTATTTACCTTCTTGGTTCAGGTGTATTCTGTGGAGGTTCTACCTGAAACATATTATACATTATATCAATGGGATCTTCGTCCTCATCCGGTATACACTCTTCTTGCTCTATACCGTAATCTTTTTTTTAATTTGATTTTGGTGCCTTTTATGAGTATTCTTCGGCCTTTAATTATGTAAATCAGGTCACCGATTCTCTTGTCCACTATGCCTCATTCCCAGAACTCAACGTTGTTTTTTATAGCACTTGAAAAAACACCTTCTTTCCGGGAGTGTATCTTTTTCTCGCTGTATACATGGTATTTTTTACTCTATTTTTCCTGGCAAAAAAGCTTGTCAAACACTGACTTAACTTTCTTAGCGAACATTAGTTCAGCTGGTGCCATGTTTGAGTGTGTTCTCTGGTTTGGCGTGATTCTGTATATTTGTAAGAATTGCTGAAGCGCCTTTTTCCGTTGGAATTCCTGAGGCTTTCTTCAGAGCGCGCTTTAATGTATCGACAAATCTTTCTGCGAGTCCATTAGACCTCGGATGATACGGATTATCGTTATGTGGTTAATTTGATATAACTCACAAAATTCCTTAAATTCTTCAGAAGTGAATTGTGTACCATTGTCACTCACAATACACTCTGGCACACCGAACCGTGCAAATAGTTCATGCAAAAAAATTGTTGTGGTATTGGACGTAGGCTTTTTAGAGCGTAGTACTTCCGGCCATTTTGTAAAACTATCTACCACTATTAAGTAGTAAAAATCTTCTACTGGACCAGCGAAATCAATGTGTAATCTTGTCCACGGATGATCCGTCTTGGGCCATGGTTTGTATACTATAGGTGGTGCCTTAGCTGCTAACGCACACCCTTTACATCGATGAACCATGTTTTGATATCCACATCCATTCCTTTCCAATACACAAAGCTTCGCATTAAGCTTTTTGTTCTATTAATCCCCGGTGACCCATATGAAAGTCCCGAGTATTTTTTTTGCAACTTTTTTTGGTATTACTAAAATCTCACCATATAATAAAACTCCGTCACCTATTGAATAAATCTCCTGCACTTTTGGTCATTTGCTACCATTTTGCTTTTTAATTTCTAAAATGAAATCATCGCTTTCAGCTTCTTTTTATTTCATTTAGCGTAACCGGTAGCTCTCTTACAATGTTGTTTACCATGCTTTTCACCTCATAATCTGCTCTGATATTTGCAATAATTGATTCTTCGAATCTTTCTTCTTGACTCGGTACGAGTCTTGATAAACTATCCGCATGAATTATCTTTTTGGATGATAGGTGCTTTATGTGAAAATCATAATTGAGAAGAATGGTTCCCCATCTTAACAGACGATTTGCTGTATAAACGGGTAACCCTTTCTTTGAACCAAAAATAGTGATCAGTGGTTTATGATCCGTTTCAAGGATAAAATGTCTGCCGTGGATGTATCTATGAAATTTTTGTTATGGCAAAATGATACTCAGTGCCTCTTTTTTCATCTGAGAGTAAAATCTTTCTCCTGGGAGCAAAGTTCCAAGCATGTGCAATTGGTTTTCTAGAACCATCTGGCATTATGTGTTGAATACACGCTCCTATCCCGTATGAACTAGCGTCATTTGCCACTACAATATCCAGTTTTGGATTGTAATGGGTTAAAAAGAGGTCGGACGTAAGCATTTTTTTATTTCATCAAAGGCTTTCTGACATTCTACCGTCCATTCCCATGCCTTGTCTTTTTTTTTAGCAGTTCATTCAACGGAGCTCTTAAATTGTACATTCCTTTAATGAACGCTTGATAATAATTTGCAAGCCCTATAAAAACTTTAGCATCGCCACATTAGTGGGCGTCGGCATGTCTCTAATCGCAATGGACCTTTCTGGATCTGGACATCTGCCATTTTTGTTGATTATGTGACCCTAAATACTTAATTTCCTCCAAACCAAATTCACACTTTGACTTTTTGACTTTAAATCCAAAGTCCTGAATCTTTTAAATACTTGATTGAGATGCTCTCGATGTTCGTCGACCGATTCGCTCCTTACTATGATGTCGTCTAAGTAAGCGCACGCAAAGTCTAAATCATTCAACATGACGTCCATAGCTTGTTGAAAAATGGCTGGTGCCACTTTAATACCAAAAGGAAGCCTGTTGTACTTGAATAACCCTCTATGCGTGTTTATCCCTTAGTAACTTCGAACATTCCTCTTCGACGGGAATTTGGAGATAGGCATCTGATAAGTCAATTTTTGAAAATATAACTCCACCATTTAGCTTGTTAAAAATCTCCTCCGGACTCGGTAACGGGTAATGGTAGTCCTAATTACCGAGTTCAACCCTGTCGAAAAATCAACGCAGACTCTGACTTGGTTTGATTTCTTTTTTTTTGCACACAATCGGCGCAGCCCATGAATTAGATTCTACTTTCGAAATAATTTTTTTTTCCAACTTATCAAGTTCTTCGTTAATTTTCTCTACACTTGCGAAAAACATTACGTTTCTTTTAAAAAATTGGCATAGTATTTTTCTTTAATTCGAATTTGGCTTCAAACTTGTTACATCTTCCAAGACCAGGTGTGAAGGTTTCCGGAAACTTTTTCTTTAATTCCTCTTTAATGTCCTGTCTTTGTTTGCGTATTACTTTCTACTTTTCAGCAGAAAGAGTTTAAACATTTTATCCCAAATTCGAATGTTTCAATAAAATCTGTACCCATCAAGTTTTCTCCATTTTTCAGAATGAAAACTTTTATTTTTTAACTATCCTGTTCAATTTCATGGGAAGTACAACCTCGCCTTCGAATTTAATTTCCTTTCCAGTTACTGTTCGAGCGCGTTTCGTTGACTTCATTATTGTAGGCCTTTTTAAAATTTTCCATGTTTTATAGTTCATTATTGTTAAATCTGAACCCGAATCGAGTTGAAATTTGATATTCTTTTTTAAATATTTCAGTCGTCACATACTTCCTCAAATCTCTATCTGATTTGATATTTGAATTTGTTTGTCTAATTCGGCTATTGACTTTTTCGTTTTTTACAACACGACCCTTTGTGACCATTCTTGTGGCACACGAAACATTTTTTTATTTCTATATGGGCAATTTACCTCCCAGTGTCTTTCAAATGCACCGTCTACAATTAAATGGTGGAACCATTTTTTTTCTCCTCATTCTTTTCATTTAATTTTTTTTTGTCTATTTTTAAAATACGCCGAATTTTTACTCCAATTTTTTTCTGATGGGTAATTTGACTGTTTTTTCAATTTTTTAATATAAGCAATACCAGCTTCTTCAAACCAAAGGAGACTCTTTCTTTAAACTTACGGCCCGCTGACACTTTTCTGCTAAAAATTGCAGGTAAGGTTTGTTCAGATTCGAGTTTAGACAAAACTCTACGTCTTATTTCGGCACTTTTACAAAATACCAGTCCTTGAGCAAAAATTAAACACTTGAATTCTTCAACCGTAATTAAATCTGAAATTGTCACAATGTCTATTCACTATAAATGCATATGTTAAAAAATCCTGATCGTCGGATTTAGCGACATTTATTCATAACCATCGCTTATGCCAATTCGACATTTTGCTCCTCAACTCCTTTTAGCAATTTCACTGTTTCCGAGAATTCCAATTCATTTGTTCTTCTCGGTAGAATAAAATCTACAAATTTGCTATGTTCCGCTGTACCTAGCTTTCTTTAGTAATAGACTGACTTTTCTTGAATTCGACCAGTTTTCACAGTCTGTGTAGAAAATATCTTCATATCGTTTAAAGTTTACGCTTCAAACGTTTTTCCTTCGTCTGGCACATAGTTGAAAGTTTCCAACGAATTAAATATCATGTTATTAGAATATGAAGAGTTACTTTCATTTGCCTGATTGTTTTTAATTTCTCCAGTGTTAACTTTTGAATTTCCAAAACCTTGACATACATTTTTGATAATTTCTGTTTATTGTTTTTTCTTTAATAAGGCAAACTGTTCACTTTGTTATTTTAGACTCAACTGAATAGGATTTGAATAATTCAGATATGACTTTTGGATAATTCATCCATCTTTAGCTGATAGTGTTCATGCAACAAAGAATATACTTTTTAAATTGTGTATCCATTGAATATACTATAAGCAGACAAAAAAAAAAAAATCGAAACAACTTACGCCTTTTTTAATTTATGTCTTTTTTTATAAAATATTGTTGAAAAACAAAAAATAAATAAATAAATAAATAAACAATTTTTTTTTTTTTTTTTACAACTTCGTTAACTTTCAAAATCGACACGTTGTATTTGTGCTCCTTTTAATTCCATGCACGTTTTTTTAGTCGGCCATTTTTTTTTTTTTTTTAATTCGCCGTTATTTGTTTACGCCACCTTCCAGATTTTTCTGAGTGAACGTTCCTTTTATGCTTAGTCGTCCTTTAACTAGTTTTAAATATCCAGAACTTCAGAATACTTTTCCCGTTCCATTAGATGTTCGACTTTTAATTAATAATTTTTTTTTTCAGCCTGGGTTCTTCAAAACTTGTCCCAATTGTTGAAGGCTATCAATTATTAATTTTTAATTTTTTCCGTAACGTAAAGTTCTTTATACCTCGTCGCCATTGTTGAAGCTTGATAAGCATGGAATAATAATAATACAACACAAAATGTACGTAAACAAAATCTATTGAAACAAGGAAAAAAATACACAATATTTACAGTTAGTTTTGGTATATTCTTGGGAAGACTGTTCCTGTAGAATGGGTTGACTTAATCGCAGTCGGGCAGAGTCTCTCGATTCGATCTCGTCTTCCTTCTCCCCGTCTTCCGGTACCAACCCATATTTATATCGGTCGGTACTCCACTATGTAAATTAGGTGGATCGTACCACAACACTATCCGAGTCTTTTAATTCAATGAATCTATCTATCTATCTATCTATCTATCTATCTATCTATCTATCCGAGTCTTTTATTTCAATGAATCTATCTATCTATCCGAGTCTATTAATTCAATCTATCTATCTATCTATCTATCTATCCGAGTCTTTTAATTCAATGAATCTATCTATCTATCCGAGTCTTTTAATTCAATGAATCTATCTATTTATCTCTCTATCCGAGTCTTTTATTTCAATGAATCTATTCTTTCAAAAATCAACATTCTATCTATCTATCCGAGTTTCTTTAATTCATTCTATCTATCTATCTATCTATCTATGTATCTATCGATCTATCCGAATCTTTTAATTCAATGAATCTATCTATCTATCCGAGTTTTTTTAATTCAATCTATCTATCTATCTATCTATCTATCTATCCGAGTCTTTTAATTCAATGAATCTATCCTATTTATCTATCTATCTATCCAAAATTGTATTTGTTCAAGTTTTATAAAAAGTTTTACCGAAATCTTTAACTGCATTATTTATTTTAATAACTAAAAAATAAAAATACATTTTTAAATAGCAAACCTTTCTGATATGGTTAAAAAGAAAATTAGAAATCATTAAAATTTTTTCATGGAAGATTTGGCTGATTTTTGAGAAAAACAGACAATTCATCCGATCTTTCTAGACTCTCTCTCTATCTCTATATATATATATATATATATATATATATATATATATATATATATATAATTAGACATTTCGTCAACTCAAATATCTGTTTTATGCTCATGCACAATCATCAGGCTATATGTATTATGTTTTTTGCTCAAAATATTTATATATACAGGTCATTGATGCTTAGTGGGAAGTCTGTTGTATTGTTCTAATGGTTATGTTTTGAATTATTCTAGGTTCCTATATTGGGTGGAAATAATTATGGATTTCATTTTTAAATTTTGTAATAATTATTTTTGATTGTTAGTTGTTCCAGTGGCGCATTTAAATAAACGTCACCCGGGGGTAAAAATTTATTCAAATGTCTCTTAAGAAATTTATTGATATATATTCTATGCTGAATGGTTATTTCTTATAAATTTTCAAAACAAATTCAAATACTTTTCATCTTAATATCCGGTACGTTACTGTTTAAATGTATTTTCCAAGACAAAATCCAATACCACAAAAATAATCCACCTCAAATCAAAAGATTTTAAAATGCAACTAAATTACTTTCAGAACAACTAAATACAAAATCACGGCAATACAAAAAAGAATGACATTCGATTTTATGGTTTAAATGAATGTTTTCTTGTTTTTCATTGTGGTAAACTTTCAATGACATCGTCAAAATCTGTTTGTCTTTTCAGCAAAGTTTTCAATGGACAAAAGATATTCATCCGACAGTCTTGACTGGCTCATGGTTGACGTAATTTTCTGTTGCTAATTTTCCGGTGTCCAATTTTTCCGTTGCATCATTTTCTGGGTACCATTTAATTATCAATGATGTTTGAAAATATTTTTCTTGACAAAAATGTTCTATTTAATTTTTTAAGCATTTTCGAACATTGTAAATCAACTGCATTCTTTTTAAGGTTACCTAGAGAATTTATGCAAAGTTTATTTTTTTTTATTTCTTTATATGAAGTAAAATAAATTTACATCGTATTTTGATGTTATCATGATTTTAGTTTTAGTATATAATTTAAAAAAATAAATATTTATCATTAGTACCAATAATGAAAAATTGTATTTTAAAAATTTAAAATATGAATGTTTTTTGGAATTTAAAAATAGGCACAAATTTTTGTGATTCCGATTAATCGTCCTGGAAACTCAAAAGTATATCGCTCACCAATGGAAAATTGTATCTCAAAATTGATACACAGGCAAGACTTTGTTGTTACACTTTTGGCTTGTGTGTTTCGCTTTGTTGTTTATTAATGATGCAGAGTTAAAAATGTATCATCTGATAAAATGTTATAACAATGTCTCTTGTTAGTAAATTAAAGATTGTATGCAACTGAAACATTATGAAAGCTGAAAGCATTGCTATTTTTCCTACTCACAAATTTTCTGACAATTTATTAGAAAATTTCTGATGGGGGGGTATATATGCCCATTTGACGAAAATATGTGTGTATCCACCACTGTTTTCATGACTATTTTTATGCAACTTAGCCTGGTTGAAAAAATTTGTTGGGGATGACATTATATCATATTCCTGTGTTGGCACCCATTTTCCGCCGCCCCTTAATAAATACTGAGTTGTTATATATATTTGTTGTGTTTATGTGTCCATTCATGTTTGTTAACTTGTTTATTATTTACTTATTGGTTTGGATTAATTTATTTTACTTATTTTAAAAATTTTAGTTTTCAAGTAACAGTAAAATTTGTTTTTGTGTCTTCATTTTGAGAAGAGTCGATAGTTTTATTTAGTTCATTTGTGTTTATCACGCCAAAGGTAATTATTTTATTTTCTCCCTAGAGTTTGGTTTTTTGATTTATTATTTATAGACTAATGCTGTTTTTCTTATTTTCTCTCATTTTTTAGTGTCATTTTTTTTCTCAGATATGTTTATAAAGTATTGTATATATTTATGCAGTTACTATTTTAAAGGATGTTTTGTGTGCATGGTTTTATTTGTTTCAAAAATCGGTGTTGATTTCAATGACCACTTTTATATATACATATGCTCTCATCCCTGATATTGATCATTTTTAATCCATAAATATAGCATATCTTGAAACTATATTCATAAATATGAGAGTTTTCATAGATTGGTCCAAAGATTTCCCACATATTTTGGTTCATCCAAGATAACCTTCTTTGGTCTAATTGAGAACTTTTCAATAGTTATATATCTATTGATACTAAAGCCTCCTATTTATAAAATGAAGTTAATAAAATTTAGATTTGATTAAAATCTATCTTTTAAGCTTATCGGTTAATAAAAACAATCTAAAAAAAAAAAAAAATTGTCTTCTGAACAAAATTAATTTTTTTTTGTATTTTACTTTACTTTTTAATACTTTTCAATTCTATTTTTCTCTGAAAGTCAAATTAACAAAATAAAAATTAAGTTTAAATTTGAATTACATCTGTTACAAACATAACTCACTAATGAATATATTGCATATATTAATATTTGTCTCAAATATGGGTTTAATAAAGTAATTATGTATATATAAAAAACAATTATCTATCCTTAAATTTATCAACACAAACACTAGATTGATTTATTTCCACTAAAATATTTTTGCAAGAATAGTTAAAGCCAGATACAAATAAAACGTTTAATATGAAATAATGTAATTTTTTTCTTTAGCACAGAAAGCAGAATTGAGAGATCAAGTTTAAATTCAGGATCAGACAAGAAACACTATCACAAATTCTAAAACCTTTTTCTTTTAATTGCCCCCGCAGATCAGTGTTCTTGTCTATATGGATTAGTGATTCAACAAAATTCAGTTTTTTTAATTTTTCTTTTTTAATCATTTCACCCTATGCAAGGCAGTAAAGACACAATCTTTATTGATGAAAGAATAAGTAAAAGAGAAACATTATTAAGGAGCAAATAACAAAGAGTAATGAAGAATACAGGTTATAATGATTGACATTGCATTTAAATCTTTAGAAGATCAAAATTGATGAAAAGCCTGAACCTCTAGAGCTTAACACAAGCAAGATGTGTGAGAAAAGAAACTGTTAACATAGAACTTGCGGTTACATCAAGCCAATTCAACTGTGTAAATTGATGAGACCTTGCCACCAATCTACTACTGCACTTAAAGTTTAGATACCATAGCGAAGAGTTCATCGAAACAATTACCATGAAAATATTTGTAGCAAAGGCACAGAGAAGCTACATTACGGTGGTAGGAAAGTGACTGATGCAAATGCTGTCAGGTCAATAATATTGTTGATACTTCTTTTGAGTTTATCCAGAATTTCTAAATATACAGCAGGAGCAATTTTATGATATCTTCCAGTAATATTCAAAGAATAGCTGAATGGTAAACTTATAAATATGCAAGACAGATTCGTGTAGTTGACACAGTGAATCAAATTTATCAGCAGACCTAGCAATGGATTCAATATAATCTTTTTGACTTTCCTCCAAGACTGTTAGCCTGAGAAGGCACAAATTGTCACTCTCTGAAGGTCAGTATAAGCCATTTTGATGGGAGGCCAAATGAGTCTTCAGATGATTAACAGAGAAAATCCTAACATCAAACTGATTAAACTTCCTATTGAGACTGGTCTAAATTGTTGTATCAGGAAGGTCATTGATGAAAATTAATTTACTTGGGAGAAACTTCCTTGAGTCAAAACAGCTAAAAGAGTGGCTGTTTGGTTAATCCATGCATTAGATTGCTGTACTGACTAATGGTGAGATAAACCTGAAAGGATGTCCTACCTTCCCTTCTTCAATTTCATTTTCATCTTAAGGTGAATGAATTTATATTAAGCAACTTCTAGTCATCCAAATGACTTTTAGGCATAATCAATCTTTTGTGTTTATATCATTTATTTAAATAAGGAATTGCTTAAGAATTTTTATTGTAAGTCATTTGTTGCCAAGTTTAAAATTTTTAGTTTTCAATCTGTTTTATCTAACCCAGTTGATAAGTTATTTTTTCCAAAGGAAAACAGAGCTTAATTCAAGTCAGTGTTTAAGTTTTTAAATCCATGGTACAAAAAATTGTACACAGATATAATAATTATAAAACAGTTTTGTTTTTGGAAAAAAGAAGAGGAGATATTAAAACCATTGAGTATAAGGGACAACTGATGTATATAACTCATTTCAGTGGTTATAGGCTTAGGAAAAAGATGTTTATAAATCAAACATATGAATCCTAAGATTTAATTAAAGTCCATTATTACTAGATGAACTGTGACAATCTCTCTTTACAAAAAAGGTATTTAATATATGTTATATAGTAATTATTATTATTAAAGTTTGATATTTATCTTTTTAATTTTGTGAAGCAACTTTTAAATTCTTTACTAAAATATGCAAAATAGGTTTCCAATCAGAGAGAAAAAGAAAAAAGCAGTTATTTGTTAACATATATTCACTGTCAGCAGAAATACTATTCTTCTGTACTTCAGCATTTATCATCACACAACATTCTATTGTTTTAAAATAAAATTGGGGAAACTTGTAAGTCAAAAAGTAAAAGAACTAAAAATATTAGAAAAATTCTTTTTTATAAATGAGAGGATAAAACCTTGCTATGAAGATAAACTTTCTTACCAGGTTTCAGATTCTTTTTGTAGAATTATTCAAACTATTGTTCTTATCTTTGTCTTCATATTTATGACAACATTTCGGCCATTGTACACTCTGACCTTCTTCAGGTTGTTGGATTGTCGACCTGAACTCTTTATTTCGCTCACTGGGGTAGACTGTTCTAGTTCCACATGCAATGGATGTCAGCCATCTCCTGTTAAGTTCCCCCTGAAAGTTCTTCCCTGCTTTAACCGGGTCTTGTCACTAGATCTAACCAACGCCTTTATCCACTGTACCATGTGTCCTTGAAGAAAGCCAGAGTGTACAACGGCTGAAATGTTGTAATAAATATGGCGACAAAGATGAGGACAATAGACAATAATGTAAATAGTCAATTTGTTTTAATTTGAGTTATTTAAAAAAGTAATCTCTCCTGTTACATCTCCTTGTTCATGAGATATCTATCAATAATAATATGAAAACTCAACTTTTTTAAAATTGTAATTAAGAGAAATTCAAGAAAATAGTAACTGACAAAATATGACCTTTCCAAAATACTGAGGAAAATTTATATTGCAAATGTATATACTACAAAATGAAAATAAAAAAAAATACAAAATTACTCAAATTATTATTATTTTTAATTTGTTGCAATTTTCATATTTAAAAAGTTATTTTATGTACATTATAAATGTTTACCGTATTTCTAAAACTTTGGCTAATCTCAAAAGTCAGATTTCTAAGGCCAAGAAATCCTGAATGGAAACAATTAATAGCCACTGAGTAAAAAGTTTATGAATATACATGTCAATACTTGTAATGTATCAAGAATACATGATATGAACAAGTTTGAGGTAGAATATGAAAGATTTAAGACAAAAAAGTTTCTTCTAGAAATAGTAGAAAATTTTATTAAGTCAAGTGTTATTTCAGGTCCTCCAAAATTACTGTACAAAAGCCTAAACAAGTATAAATAAAAAATTGATTATTAAAGATTCTAATAATGCAAGCACTGATTTACTTTTTGGCTATTAGAAAGATCCCATGTCAGAAACATTC
Organism: Acanthosepion pharaonis; assembly: GCA_903632075.3. Classification (NCBI taxonomy): domain Eukaryota; kingdom Metazoa; phylum Mollusca; class Cephalopoda; order Sepiida; family Sepiidae; genus Acanthosepion; species Acanthosepion pharaonis. The sequence continues at coordinate 3,105 of CAHIKZ030003399.1, read as the reverse complement.
ATTATTGTTATGAAGCAATAATCAGAAGATTTTGTATGACTTTCACTAGCAAGTAGGGAATAGAAAGATAATTAGATTAACATAATAATATTCACAAATTTTTACTGTGTCAGAATTCTCTTTATGAGAAAACTGTACAGTAAAAGTTTTGGTTTCAAATTTTATTCTTCAATAAGTAGCAAAATGAGAAAACTGAATGTAAACAATCTGGATCTTTTTTTTCCCTGGTTTTTATCTTTTCTGCCAGTATTTCCTGAGATTTTTGAATCAAATTGACTTATTATTATCTTTGTCATAAGGCACTTACACGTTTAAATAAGAAAATGTTTCTGGCAATTCCTTTATGGCTGCTTGTAATTTGTTTTCCTAGATTTTGATAAGACAGAAGGATGTAAAAATGAAAAGTTAAGCAACTTTGAATCCATATCCGATATCAATGGAGGACTGTGTAATATAATCTTGGCATAAAAAAACTCATTAAATGCTAGTAGCTTTGAATGATTTATTTAAAAAAAAAATGAATCACTGATTCTCATATTTAATAATCATCCTGGCAAATTGTTGCTTAATTAAAATTGCTTGTACAGTAAGAATAATCACTAGGATTGAAAACTTAGGTTTTCCTAGATTTGCAAATATTAAGTTTGGTATTATATTTTGTAGGTGATAAGCCGTTTAAAATTTGCAAACAAATGAATTTTCTTTATGATCATAATCCTCTCAAGTTGTGTTAATTATCAGACTGGATTGATAAGATTCTTGAAAATCTGGGGTCATTATAATGGACAGAGCTCAGTCAATACTTAATAATAATTGCATATTTACAATTATTAGTTTGTTGCTGAATAGATGTTTGGAAATCACTGGTTAAAAGTAAAATGTGATTTTAGATGATTTTAAATAGATTAATAGGTACTTTGCATTCTGCCAGCCTGTATTAACTATGAGAAAATTTTTTCAATAGATACAACTTATGACAGAGAGAAGATGAAGAAAATATAAATTTTAATGACAGGAATAACCATAAAGTCATTCATTACAAAACTTTAATGATTTATAGAATAAAAATGGTGTGTTTTATGGTCATAAAACTAATTAGAATTCAGCAAAGCTATGGACAGCTTTTTCAAATCTATAGCAAGTAAGTTTCGAAGAAAGTGAGTTGTATTATTATATATTTAGAGCCCTTCACCCATTTATCATCTAATGAAAGATGCCGCAAATGGTGTTCAGGCACTATTTATTTAAATATGTAAAGAGTTGAAAGCAACCATGAAGTGTAGAGGGGAAAAGTTAACCTCAAAAGTGGCAGAAATTTAGACTAGTTATAAAAATGGAAAATTTATGATGAATAATAAATTGCTTGGGGGGTATTTCAATAAAATCAGATGACAGCATGAAAATACATAATATTGAAATTCTCAAATAATAAATGTTCTCTTAATAGATGTAAGATTAGATATATGTACAGAGATGCATATTTACAAAAAGTAGATGAGTATATTTTAACATCTACAGTAAAGAAAGGAAATTGAAAAAATCCTTACTGAAATTTATTTTTGCTAATAAGTATGAAAAGAGATCAAATACACAATTGTTTTTTCTGTTTCAGATCATTTAAATTTGCCAAGCAAAGTAAATGTTTAAGAACTATTTTTTTTGGACATTTTAAATATAACAATTGACTTCAAGACTCTTGCTATGTGTATTTATTTGCTCTAACACATGATTGAGGTAAACGCGTGCAATGAGTCATTTTAGCCTTCTATTAAAAACACAGTGTATCAATCAAGATTAATGTGACATGACGATTTATGTCAGTATTATTTAAAAGACATCATAATAATTGCTGTCTATGGTTTCATTGAAATGCTATTTTTTTTCTATTCTTATTACTGTTATTGACAATTTGTAATAAAACTGTTTTAAGTTATCCATTTAGAGAAATGCGTTGTTTACTAAACTTTTCTAAAAAAAGGCATCACTCTGAATGAAGTAATTTAACTATAGATTTGTTTTACCATCAAAATTCTAAATAAATATAGCTGAAAACAGTTTAAATTGACCACATAAAGAATAACACAGTTTAAACATACAGATATACATTTTTTCTAAATGAATTGCCAAACTTAGTTTCCGCCATTATTTTAACTATTTCTATTTAGAAATGTTTTGTAAAGGGGCTGACCAGCCCTCAAGCATGCATATAAATAGATATATAAACCAGATTCTCAATAACTGGTACCATAATACAATATTTGGGAATGCATATTATGGAAAAAGATTTTTTTTCTCTCTCTGGTAGTTTATAGAATATGCTACAAACAATGTTATCAGTAGTAACCTAGCAGCATTATTATCTAACTTTTTTCTGAGGAGAGTAAATTGACATGACAATCCTGAAAAGGCCATGATTTCAGTTCTGACATTTCATAGTTAGTAATTAGAATAAATTAGGAACAAGTTGTTCTCTGATATTCAGCAAGTTTATTGTTTATATTTTGGTTCTTTCACAGTAGTAAAAAAAAAAAAATATATGCTAATTAATGGGTGTTTTTTTTTATTTTTTTATAATCAATACAGTAAAAAAATCTTTTATAAACTAATTGCCAAAAAAAATTAAATGAAGTTATTTAAAATTTGAGGCTATTTAAATACATATAAATTAATGACTTGTAAATATTATATGTTAATTTTCAGTAAGGACATTTTCACATTTAATATTTACCTTCCTTTACATAGATGAAAGAAAAATTTTAAATGATGGCACAACTCAAGGTTGTGCATTCAGAAAAATACAGCCATGTAGAAAATATTGTTTAAACAATTAAAAAAAAACACATGATATCACCAAACCAACAGATAATGTCACAGAGTATTCATTACTGCAGCAAAAAAGACAATTTATAGTAATAGATGATAAAGGTCTAAAGGTCGACATCACTTAAAAATCATGGAGCATTCCATCGTCAAAATGATCAGCACACCACAAAGTTGGTTATTTGATATATCTGAAAGACAAAATTGAAATACGAATAGAATATCAAAAGATATGTATTTTAACAAAAGAAACGCAAATTTCATAAACATTCATTCCAACAAGAA
>CAHIKZ030003398.1:0-99155 GCA_903632075.3 Acanthosepion pharaonis | reverse complement strand
ATAACCATGCATTCTGTCTTCTTGTAGTTTATGCTTAGTCCCTTCTTCTCACTCTCCATCACTACCTTCTGTAGGAGATTTTGTAATTTCTTTTCTGTGTCTGCTATCAGTACTATGTCATCTGTGTTTATTATGTTGTTAAGATTGTGGCCACCAATGCTAAATCCTGGTAGGGTTTCTAATTCTCTCAGAATTGCCTTGTTGTATAGGTTGAACAAGTTGGGTGAGAAGATGCATTCTTGCCTTACATCCCTTTCTATTTTTGCATATTCACTGAACTCGTTCCCTATGCGCAGTATAGGTTCTTGATTATTCTGATATCCCTCACGAATATATCAAGGTTGCTGAACAGTTCCATCAGGTCTTTGTAGCGTACTTTGTTGAACACCTTTGCATACTCTATGAAACATAGGTGCATGTCCTGCTTTTGTATTGCTCTTTCTGATAACATTCTGAGCATGAATGTTCCTTGTTCTGGTGTCTTTAATTAACCTGCACTGTTCTTGTCCTATCTCTGGCCTAATTCTACTGCATGCTTTATTCATCAGAATATGGATGATGAGTTTTGTCACATGGCTCATTAGGCTTATCGTTTGGTGGAGTTTTCATTTGTTTGCACATGGTTTCTTAGGCATAGCTATGAAGATAGATCTGCTGAGGTCTTCTGGTATATGATTGCTTTTGTAGATTTCATTTGTAATTTCGGTGATCTTGTCTATGCCAAAGTCATCTAAGACTATCAGCAAATTCCATCTGGCCCAGCTGCCTTGTTTCTGTTCAATTTGGCCAGTGCAGCTTTTACTTTGGTTTTCAGAATTCCAGCTCCATCAGTAGTTCTGTATATTGTCGTTTGTTCCCTTTCATCATGTTAGAGTTCTCCAATATACTCACTCCAACATTGAAGAATTTTTTCTTTCTCTAATATGAGCATTTCATCCTTTGATTTTAGACAGCCTGCTGATGAGAATGTCTTCTGTCCTGTTAGTTGCCTTATTTGTTTGTAAGTAGTACTCAATCTTTCTATTTCTGCACATTTTTCATTTAGCCATTCTTTTTTAGCTTGCCTGCATTTGGTCCTTATTTCATTGTATAATTTTCTGTACTCCATTCTATATCTTGGCAGACTTTTCTGTCTCCTTTTCATCATGTTGAGAATCTCATCATCCATTCATTTTTTCTACTTTGTCCTGTCTCCTTTGCGATGATATCGTTTACTGATGTCACTACAGTATCTCTTAGTGCATCCCATTTTGAGTTTCCATTGTGTGCCTTGTATCTTGTCCATATATTTTTCTTTTAGGTTTGAGTCGCTCTGGAGCTTGTATTGCAGTTTGGGTGCTGCGTTAGGCTTCTTGAATTTCCACAGTTTCACTCTTATTTTACATATAACAGGGCGATGATCACTTCTGCAGTTGGCACTTTGGTAGGTTTTGCAGTGAATCATTGCATTCCTGAATCTTTTGTTGATGGTTATATAATCAATTTGGTTTTTAGTTTTTCCTCCTGGACTCCTCCATGTCTATAGTTGTGTCAGATGTTCTTGGAACCATGTGTTGGTTATTATCTGGTCCTTGGCTGTGCATCATTGGATTCATTTTTCAGTTACAGTTTCCTCTTCTGAAACTTCCTGCTATGTCTCCTGACCTCTCCCTGCCTACTTTGGTGTTTAGGTCTCCCGTAATAATGATGACTTCTTGTGATTTTCAAAGAACTTTGGCACTGTCCAGCATGGAGTAGAATGATTCGATGTCCTCTTCTCTGCTTTGTGTTGTCGGTGCGTAGACTACTATAATAGCCATGTTGAAAGGCTTCCCTTTCAGCTTCACTACCAGAATTCTTTTTATGCATTACCATAGTAATATTCAAGATCACTGTTTACTTTCATGAGCAAGTATGTTTAATTCATTTTCATTTTATTTTTATTTTATTTTATTTTTAATTTAATTTTTTATTTTATAAATTTTTTTTACTGTTTTATTTATTTGCTTTTTATTTTTTATTTCTGTATTTTTATTTTATTTTTTAATTTAATCTTTATATATATTTATTTTAATCTTTATAATATATATGCATTTGTCTTCTGATGGACTTTATCAATGTAAATATAAGGATTTCATTTTGCATTTATAAAGTATTTATAAACAAAAGTAAAAATGTCATTAGTTTTACAAAATTTTTAAATGTAAGAACACTCAAATATTCAATAGGCTTTTCAAAGTTTAGGTAAATTATGGAGGATGCTAAGTGATGTAATTTAATGTCTAAAAAATAAAAGTGAGTAAATTTTTTAAAAAAATGTAATTGTATTAGTTTAGTTTGGGATTAAGTTATGTATCATATATTTTAAATAAAAGTAGCTTATAAATTTAACCATTTTCTTTTAATTTTTTAAGATTTTTATATCATGTAAGTTGAGAAAGTTTTTTCAGGAATGGATATATTTGAAAACATCTGGGGTCCAAATTTATATTTTGATAAGATATTTGATAAGATTTTGTCTTTATTATTCATATTGTCCTTTTACAGATACTCTTTTTCCATTAGGGAAATTATTTCTATATCTGAAATGTGCCTTTACCAATTTGGCTATGGAGGCCTCATTGATAGAGCAAGGTTTGAATTACCTATTTAAGGAATACACAGTTATTCACATTGGGATTTATACAAATCTATATCTGCAAGTTTCAATTGTGTACCTGAAACATAAATGACAGTAATATATAATTTGTAGGACTTCTTAGTCTAGGCCAGTTGTTATTCGTTTCACTGTTTATAGAAAAAAAACAACAACAAACAGGGATAGCAACTCAAATATGAGTATCTACTAAAAATAATGTTTATAGTATTGAAAAAATAAGGTCAGAAAAAAAAATCTATCTTGAAATCTATAAAATTATCTTAATTCATTAATTTTAATAATGTTTAAAAAACAGTTTTAAATTTCTTTGGAGTGATTAGTGTTTTTAATGTAGTATATTTAAAATAAATATAAATATGATATCTGTCAAGGCATTCAATAGATTTATATGACTTGGATAAGTAGTTGTAAGATGATTTTTTCTTTCACATATGCATTCTCTCTCTCTCTCTCACACATACACACACACACTCTCCTCCACACACTCCCCACACACACACACTCTCTCCCTCTCACATATTCTCTCTTTCTCTCTCTCACACACACACACACCTCTCTCTCTCTCTCTCTCTCATATTCTCCCCCCTACACACACATTCCCTCTCTCATGTACACATTCTCTCTCTCACACATACACATATTCTCTCTCTCTCTCTCACATACACACATTCTCTCTCACACACATACGCATTCTCTCTCTCTCTCACATACTCATTCTCCCACATACACCTTTTTCTCCCACATACACATTCTCTCTCTCACATACACATTCTCTCTCACACATCCACACGCACACACACATTCTCTTTCTCTCACACACACACATTCTCTTTCTCTCTCACACACACATTCTCTTTCTCTCTCACACACACATTCTCTTTCTCTCTCACACACACATTCTCTCTCACACTCATGCACATGCACACACTCTCTCTTTCATTCATTTAAGCATTTTAGTAAATTCACCTGACAAAGTCTCTTTGTTTAAATTCTGATTGTAGTTTTCCAGTTTTCAATTAAATTGAACCTCTTGACCAAATTTGAGGAATAATTTGCTTTATGTTTATAAACTAAACATAAATAAAAGAATCCCTTTCCTTGATCTTTTAGCAAACACTATTACAATTTTTCTGCTTCACTGCATATAAAACACACAGAGACTGTTTTGTTCATTCCAAAAGTGAATGTCCTCACAGATATAAAATGAAGGACATGATTAGCAGAATAAAACTCTTTTTTGCCCAAATTGTTTTATATAAAAATGGATAACATAACAACCAGTTAAGTATAATTTTATCCAGCAATGACAGTGACAAGATGATAAAATTAGCTTTAAAGAATTTTAGGAACGTTAATATAACCAGATGCACCATAACTGTAGACAGGATGAAAAAGACATTAAAACGCAATTCATCAGTATATGTAACTTAATGATTACATTAAATATCTTACATTTAGCATTTAATATGAAAAGTTTAAAACATCTATCCTAATCATTATCAATATCTCAAGACCTCAGCTAAGGTAAAAACAGTGTTGTTTATGAATTCCTATCTTCTTTTGCTGATTACATCCCAATACCAGTAATTATAATAGCTGTCTGCTCATATCCAAGTATGCCTGTCCTGATGCAGATGCCTGCTGAAGCACATTTGTGTTTGTCCAACACCCACAGAGACCACCTGTGATTTATACTGCAGCTATGCTGAACAGACCTTAGTTACAGTTTCTGGGAGAGAGAGTATATCATCTAGGATGATCAAGGTTAATACACTCAAAATGACTTGTTACTTTGTGCTAGCAAAACCATCAACAAACAATTCCATCTACCCAATTTCAGTCACAATGCTTGGGTCAACTCATGGTTTGGTTTGTAGGCACTTTTCCAAAAGAGCAGTACACTGGAATTGCCTCCTCAGGCCGATAATATCAGTAAGTTACTTTCCTGTCAAATCAACATTCTGCCCCATTCACAATATCAATAACAGAAGAATAAAACATTAAATTCTTACATTGGCTATCTATGCATTGTACTCTTTCAGGTTAGCTTGTCACTTATTTAAAATTTAGTGCAATCTTTATACAATGATCATATCAGAAACAATCACAATACAACTATCAGCATAAGCCACCATACCATATACATAAGAATTAATCATCCTCATTCCATTATTAACAAGTAAGTTCCATTCAAAGACTTTCTACAAATAGCTGCTGCTTTTTGGAACAGATACCAAGCAGGTTCTTTTTTTGATCACTAAAATCCTGATTTGTTCAAGTCTAACATTATTATAAAAAAACATTTAAAAACAGGCAATTTCCCTGCATGTTGATGCACTTCTGGTATCATTCAACAAGCTTCTTCAGTCCTTCAAAAAGTAGCCCTTTCGTTGCTCACAAACTCATGTCTGAACCACTTGTTGGGCCTCACCATCTGAGCTGAACCTGTGACTGTACAGCATCTCCTTTAATGGGACAAAGATGGTGCCTGATCTAAGGGGAGATATTTTTTAATTTAAAGCCAAGCTGTTGCACAGTCTCTTGCCATTGCTGTTGTTGTATGTGGCTGTGGTACAGTAGCAACACTTTGAACAGTAGTCCTTGTCATTTGTGATGAATTGCAAGTTTCAGTTGGTCTTGCAACAAAGCACTATATGTTGCACTGTTCACAGTTTCACCATGTGCCTGGAAATACTGTCAGCATAGGTCCCTTCATGTTCCAAAAGAGCATTTCTCATCAGTTTTTTGCAGGATGATTGATGTTTAAATTTCTTATAAACAGGGGACTACAGATGTTTCCACCCCATGCTTTGCCACTTTCTCTCTGGTTTATAGTGGTGAACCCATGTCTTGTCACCAGTCATGATTCAATCCAAGATACTGGGATCTTCTTCGTAGTGTTGGAGGAACCAGGTCTCAGTATCTATGTGCTGCTGTTTGGGCACCCAACATGTGGTCTTCCCTGATCAAAGCATTCCACCTTCTAGATATTTTCTTCCCTACACAATGCTGATGGACAATCAGATCAGTTTTTGTTTGTTACACTTGTTCTTCCTGATTTAAAGTTTTCTTCCCACTCATACACATTTCATTAGTTCATAGCACATGATTCATACTGTGCTGACATCTGACAATGGATTTCTGCAGAAAGCACTATACAGAGATTTGTTCTTTGATGGTGCAATCACTGAGTGGAATATCTATATGCCTGACCTCATTGCTCTTTGCCACTCAACTGAACGATAGCTAGCTATCTGTAATTCCATGCACACAACTAGTCTTGTACATCAGTGCCTCCCTTTTTTTACTGTAATTTTAAAATTGCCTTTACTTTCTGATTTACTTGTGTGTGTGTGTGTGTGTGTGTGTGTGTGTGTGTGTGTGTGTGTGTGTATATCTATCTATCTATCTATCTATCTATCTATATATATATATATATATAGAGAGAGAGAGAGAGACAGACAGACAGACAGACAGAGAGAAGATAAATTTTAACAAATATTAAAATCTACCAGTAAGTTATGTCTATTTAATTTTTTAATGAATTTTTTTCTCAATTTTTGAATAAGCAGATAAAAAAAGTGTGGATAAACTGTCCAAAGTTCATATCTACTGTTTTTTTATTTTATTTTATTTTTTATTTTTTTTGTTAAAGTACTTATGACCATCTTAGTTATTATCTGGAACTAACAACCAACACTAAATAAAATAATCTTTACCACAAGCGACATTTTTAATTTTCATAAAATATTAGTTTCTGGTATTGTCAAGATATGTGAAACCATTGTACACATGACATCATTTGTATAATATATTATACATACATATTTGAATTAAAATGTTATGTTTCCAAAAGAGAGTCAGGATGTAGCCAACAACTTCTTTTTTAAATGATAGCATTTAGTTCTTGATAATGTCATTTATTTTCATTTCATGAGTAGTAAATATGAAATAATTTTATGTTTATAATAATTTTATTATGTAATTAAAAATTTCAAAAGCAAACACCACTTTGTAAACTATGAATTTGACCTTACAGTTAGATTCCATGTAAAAAATACCTCTTTAAACCTGTTTATTAAGGATTCTAAATCTAAATTTGTATCTTCATTTCTTTTATATGCCATATCCTTTCAGAATGTGGGCAATCATGGCTCTCCACAATTTCCAGTTATTTTTGCTTTAATTAACACTTGTTATCCATTCACTCAGATACCTCAATTAGGTTTACTTTCTATTTCACCCTGTTCCTATTACTTTTCATATGCCCTGAGGTCTAAATGAATATTGCAGCAAACTTATCCAAGTAATGCTGATATTGAATGAATATAGTTTATGGATCTAACTCTAAGTTTTGATAAAATTCTGGTAACTTATATAAACCATGTTAATTATATAGATATATTAATAATAGATTATCTGTTTTTAAAATACTGATGTTTATATATTTATAATTCATATTTAAATTAATGTTAAAAATTTTCTATACATACAATTTATTTTTGGCAAAGTGCACAGATCCAAAGTAGTGCTGTCAACAGGACTTTGATTCTATGCTAGCATAAGAATAAAAGTTGTTTTATAATATTTACATGACATATAACAGCCAGTAACTATTACTTTTTGCATGACTCTTTTATATTCAATAAAATAATTTTGAAAAATTAAAAATAACATTTTTATTTCATGCAATTGCATTAAATAATAATGTTTTTTTTCTAATACCATGATCAACATCATCACTTAGTCTCTGCTAGTTCATCTCCTTAACTTAATAACAGTAACAATAAATAGCATGTTTCACACTATAATCATCACCCTTGATATTGTACAGGATCTACTGTTTCTTTCATATATTTAATAAGTAGAGGAGGAGATTGATTATTATAGGAGGGGGATGAAAAAGCGGAGGAAAAATGGAAAGAACTATAATGTGTTTGTCAAGAAGCAAACAAATAATGATGATTATGATGATGATAATAATAATGATGATGATGAAGACAACACATTTTCAGGACATCACAGAAATACAAACAAGCTGTTCATCAAAGGAAACTATTTCCTTCACAATCAGCTCTAAACTAATAGAATAATAATTTCCTATTTCAAGTTTTTTTTTCTATTATCCTTTTCATTCTTTCTTTTATTTTCTCATCTCTGTTCACCTGACTGAGTCTGTTTTGGGGCGGAGTGATGGCTTACAAAAAATTGCATCAAGAGTCTTTAATTATTTATTTATTTTTTTCCCTACTTACACAATCACAGATTCCAATTATGTTCTTTTTGTTGTTGTGCATTGTTTTGGGCATCAATCTTCCCTTTTCTCCTTTTTTTAATTTTATTTTTACTGTATCAATGTTGTTGTTGTGATGGTGGTGGTCGTATGTATTATTTAATTTTTATACTGTTGTTTGTTAATTCTTTACTATGTGTTGTTTCAACTAAAGCCTTTGTCGCTTCTGATGTTGCATGTCTTCTTACCACCATTTTTTCTTTTCTCTTTTTCTCTCTACACCATTCTCAAATCTTGTTCAACAAAAAGCTTCTATTCTCTGTTTTCATTAAAAATCACCCTCACCCCTCTGTAAAATGCCCGGAAATTTTCATCACACTTGAATTCTTCTTGAGGCTTTTGACTGTCAATAGAATTACTTTGAAATGCCTTTTGAACATTGATTTTTGCTCTTAATTTTGTTTGTTAGTGTGAATGTATGTTTGCACACATTGTATGAGTGTATGCATGTGTGGGAGTATTGTTCATGTCTGTACATACAAAAGAGAGACAAAAAAATAAAACTTTCTATTTAAATCCTTTGCTTTGTAAAGCCCAGTATCAGAAATAGGATTTTCCCATCAAATATGCTTTTTCATTTCAATGAATTTATATTTTACAATTGAACATTACTCTATTATTATGCACCACTTTTATTACAATGATTATGTAAAGGTGATAGTCATTTTGATAAACTCTATGACGTTTTATATTCATTAAAATAACCTTTCTTTTAAAAATGTTATACTTTATCTGAAAATTGTAGAGGTGAAACATATTTTATTATTTTATTATTAATTTTATTTCAACTTATTATTGATTGCTTTATATCACAACACTTTAAATATATGCTCTTCATTATTACTATTATTTTAATATTACTTTTATTCCATCTATTTTTGTATTTTGTTAGTTATATTGTAACAATATTCATGTTAATTTTAAGAAAATTTACTAAAGTTTAATTATTTTAAAGATTATGAGATAATAAAAATAATTTCTGTAAGAAAACATTGTCTACCTTGAAAATTAGCTTTTTTTCACTTGGGACTCAAATACAAATCATTGGCAAAAGTTGGAAATATGCAATTGTTTCAAACATGAATCAGATTATGAATAGGGGCAAAATCTTATGAAAATTCTAACTGAAGAACAGGAATAGTTATTGAATATTTTATTAATAGACTGTAGAAAATATTAAAATGAGTGACTGAACAGGAAGAATTATCAGAAATATTTACTACAGAGGAATAATAATAATAATAATATCAATTTTGTCATGTTGATCAATAATTTTGGTTAAAATTAACACATAAATACATTAAATATTACTATTTTTTAATTGAAATCAATAACAGATACTGGCTAAAACGTGAAATTGTTTCAGAAAAAAATATGTTCAAAAATCCTGCTTGAGTTTTGCATTCACTTCACAATTTGAATTTTTTACCACTTAACTGACTTTGGTTGCTGATAAATGGTAATAACAGTTTTTAAATAAAATCATCAGCTTATTTTTTTTTTAATTTGTTTTCATAACATTATCCTTGCATGATAAAATTTCCTCCCTGGCTTTTTGGAATCATCACAGTTTTTTAAATAACAAACAAATAATGATGAACATAGCATTATTTCAGCACATTTATTTAAGTACAAAAAAAAAAAATAAAGTCCATATTTTTCAATTAATTGTTATTTTTATTCATATCCTTTCAAATAACATTCCAATAATTATTCATTAGTCATTTATTTCTTTGCTATTCCTTATTAAAAGAAATTATATTACCAACTATCAACTGATTAATTGGTCAAAAAATTTTTCACACACACACACACACACACACACACAAAACACACACAAATTCCTTCACACACAACAGAATTTCGCTCTACTTATCCCTTGCTTATTTCTGTTTGATGCTCTTCTGCAATTACACACATCCTGTCTCTCAAATCTATAGAAATAGGCAGCAATAGTTCATTAAACAAGATTTGTTTTAATATTTTATTGTATTTTTCTAATTTATGAATAATTGTACATTGAAATTCAAATTATATATAAAGTATCCAAAGTTGATGATTTAGCTATAAAAATTTAATCATCTTTCTTTTTCAATTTGTCAGTTAGTCAGCTATCTGACATTTTATTATTTTAATGGCATTTTTTTTAATGTTGTTTATTTTGTCCCAATTTAAGTATATTGTATAAGACAGCATTGGAAAGTAAATGCATCAAATAATTTATACATCATATTATTTTATATCCAAAGTAAATACATAATATAATAAATATATATAAATGCCATCTCATGTGGGGGGACAATATTTTCTTTAATGTGGGTTGTTTATTTTTATTTTATTTAATGTAAGTTGTTGATTTTTAATTTGATATGAGATGTTTTTATTTAATAAAGGTTATATAAGTTAAGACAACTATTGCATTGATTAGTAACACTGTTAAACTAATTTTATACTAAATCATACATGTACACTGCAACAATACATTTGATTAAAATAATAAAGTAAACTGTTATACAAATTTAAGTTAAATATTAAATTAAAAATTAAAATTAAATATGAATTAGTAAAGATGAATAAAATTTTTTAATAAAGCCTTTATTGGCTTTATTAAAATTTTTTACTTTTCTTTTTGCTTTTTCATATTATTATCATATCCAACTTTTATAAATTGTATGTTAAAATGACTCTTAAGCCCTGTCGCCTGTTTTTTTTTAATTTTTCTTGGTTCAAATTTGATACATTAAAGTCTTTTTAAAGTTAACACATTGATACTATAAGATTTCACATGTCTAAGCCATTGAGATTTCATTTCGTTTACATATTGGCTTTTTCTAATTTTTTTGATTTTTTTGCATTTAGATTCAAACTTGGAGGTTTTAAATATCTTTCATATATGGTTGGTGTTTCTCAACTTGAGATGGTAAACATGATTACAAATTCCTTTAATACAAAAAATTTATTTTCATTATCCAAGGAAATTTTTTTCCTTTTAATCCTTTTTTTTAATTTTTGTGACTAAATTGTTTTTGCAAATAGCATTACTTTTAAAAATCTTCAAATTGATAATCCAAATTTATCAACATTAATTTTCTGAAGTTTCCAAATTCACATCTGAATATTTTTATTAAATTTTTGTATATTGTACATGGTGAGAAAATCCCCTTTTAGTTTTTTTTATTTATTTTGCTGTTTTCAAAACAGTGCAATTTGGCACTTCATAATTTTGCATTCTAAGAAGTTACTGAATTGAGATTTTTTAATTTTTTTAGTTTAATAATTTTCTACTTTATATTATATTTTTTTTCTAGTGTTTAACATATGAAACTGTTCAGTATAGACTGCTGAGATAAAATGATTCTTTTTTCCTCTAAACAAATTGTTAGAAGCTCTTATGGAAAAGAGTAGGCTTATTTTTAATTAGTAAGTGAAACAGGGAAACTTAATGTCTATCTGTAGTTTTTCCTCTTCATAGTCAGGAATGTCTTTCTACTCTATGACATTCTTCTCAAAGTCAAGTCAAAATCGATCTTCACTCACAATATATACATTTATAATATTTTTGTTTTACCAGGAATCTTTCCAGTATGATTAACAATTTTCATTTTCTTCCAAGAAGGATCATTGTCTGATGTCACTTTGCACATTATCTCTTATCTGTCTATCCATGAATAATAATCTAAATTTTTGATGTTACACTAGTTTTCATCAGTTTTTGGTCCATTCAATTCTTCAACTAAATCATTATTATACATCTGCAGGTGACAAGAATGGACTCTAATATAGCATCCTTCATGCTTCATCAAAACTTCCTTCTTTTCAGTTTCTATAATCTTTCCTGGTCCTATACAATGATTTGATTTGATTTGGTCCTCTTGAAATATACAAGATCTCCATTTTTAGCACCACTTCTCTGGCTTTATGACTGAAACTCAAAAACACAATTGAAGCTTTTTTTCTTTGCATCAACATTTGTTTCCATTTCCCAGAACTTCATTTCTTTTTTCTTTTAATAATAGTTAAAAGAGTCCTTTTTTTTAACCTGTGAATGTGTCCATTATAGATTCCAGAGACAAAGGAACCTTTTTTCCTCTAAACAAATTGCTAAAAACACTCATGAAAAAATGTGGCCTAATTTTTAATTAGCAGGTGGAACAGTGTAACTCAATAATATTTGTTAAGCAAGGACAAAAGAATTCAATACTTGAGAGGATTAGCATTAACAATCTCTATAATAGTTAATATCTAGTCTATGTAGTTTTATAGTTATATGACACTAAAACTGGAAAGAATTGCCATTTAGTGTTTTTTGGTGGGTGTTTTTCCGCCCATAGAAGTTAAACCATTAGCAATAAAATAAAAAATAAAGTTATAATTATAAAAAACGTTATAATATAATCATTTGATGATTTGCCTTATAAAAAACTTAGAAATATTGTTTTTACAAGAATTAGATGATTTCTAGTTGACAAAAATTTGCTACCACCCCCTCAAAAAAAAAAAATTATGCCTTTTTCAAAAGTTTGTAAGTTATGTAGTCATTTGAATTCAGAATTCAAATTTTGCTAAATTATAAATCCTACCCTTCTCACTCATTTATAAGAATTAAAAAACCTTATTATTTACTAACTTAGTAAACCCACCATAGAAAATGGTAGACTTCAGAGAAAGATTTTGCTTTAAAATGTAGTGTGGAAAGAAACTTTTGAATATAAATATATGTGTACAATGAATGTGTATCTATAAAAGGCAGGATGTGTGTGTAACAAATGCACAGGCGCAATTTTCGACGGATTTGCACCAAAATTTACATGCACATGCTTCAAGTTAGCAGGAAGTCCAAGACTGACTTTGCATTTCCCAACTCTCATTGATCGTGGAAATAATCAATTTTTTTCATGCTTCTACGGCAGTTTTCATGTAGTTTGCGGCCATTTTGTACTGGCCAGAGTGAGAGCCAATAGCTGGCTGCCACGAATAGGCAGGAAGATTCTATTGGCCAGCGTGAGAGCCAACAGCTGACTGACATGAATGTTAACTAGCATGCTAGCATGCAAAAAAAAAATCGATAGCTGCATTCGTCACAAGTGGGAAAAATTTAAATCTGCATGGCACTTTACTCCAATTGGCTCATTCGCTTGCTTAAACTCAACGTTGATTCTGATTCCGCAGAACTGGGTTGGGTGTGAAAAAGTATTTGTTGTTAACATTCTTTTTTCATTCGGTTTTTCCAGTTACGAGTCCTTTTTTTTTAAAGCTGATCGTTTTGTGTTCATTTTGTTTAGTTCTTTTTTTCGTAACAGATTTAATGTTTAGTATAGAGCTTAGAAAAAAATTTCGCAGTGTGAGATAGGCAAGAAGTAAGGCATGTAGCAACATCAGCACGGCAAAGGGCACTCCTTTAAAAAGCAAGGAAGGGCAAAAATATTTTAAGTCAAGTGATAGCGATTACTGTCTGAGTCGTACGATTTTTGAATCAAGCACAGGCAATGCTGGGTCATGCTGCTAGTTTAATATATTCTTATTTTAGAATATTCGGTCAGGATTTTACTTGTTTGAATAATTTTAGAGCAATTCCAATTCCCATTTCAATCTGAAAATTGGAGTAAGTTCCTATTCATACTCCTTTTTATGAAAAGTGGTGCAACTCCAGCTCAAACTCCTTATATTAAGAAAAGTTTGTTTTTCTTTACTTTATTTATGATACATTATAACAATAATAAAATTATAGTTCTCTGTAAAATCTCTTAAAATTATGTAGCTATGACTCTCTTTTGCAAACTTAAGATAAACTGCTTTTGACTCTTTTATATAATAATGTTGGCAAAGATCAAATATCTGTTGCCTCCATAATGTAGGTTAGTCTTAGAATCATGTTCTGCCAGTAGGGTCATGGAGAGGATTTAGAAAATTTAGCTAAATTGTAATATATTTCATGTTAAATCTACATTATGTATTATATGCTGCAAATACTATATACCAACATATATTTGTAATTATGTATACCGTATACACAAATGTGTGAACATTTATAATGTATACACATATGTCTGTGTGGACATTTACTAAACTTCACTTAGTTTAGTAGAAAACAGTGGTGAGTAAGAAGATTGTCCTGTTAATATACCAATTAGAGGTGTTTTTACTTACATCAAAACTGAAAAATATATAACCAAAAGGCAGGCATGTTACATATGTATACACACTATCTATCTCTTACTAGATGTTTCACACTTTAAAAAGGAACTGATTCTCCACTGTAAGCATTTGTCTGCTACACTTCTTTACATCTCACTCCATCTTTAGTGAGCTAATCTATTTTAACAAACATATAAACATCAAAATAGAATGCCAGCACATTTTTATGTGTCCCTGTACCCAAGACACCCACTACTTTCCTCATTGCTTGTATCCTTGAAACATCTGTTGTCTTTCATTCTTATTTTCAACTTTTCTACACTCATTTTGACATGTCTCCTTTCTCTATTTCTTTCCCATATTGTTGTAATAAATTGTCAAGTTTTCTAACATCTGCATTATTTTTGATTACATCTTTGTTTCAATTTCTTTTATTTAATCTTGAAATATAGACAAATCATTTCATGTGTGATAGATGCATGTCTGTAAAGTAACAATTTTGCTTCATCTATATTTGCTCACTCTATATTCTGTTTCTTGACTTCTCTCTAGACATTCTCTTTCTCCAAACAAAAAACATGATATTTGAAAAAACTGACATGATACCTACTAATGTGTATAGATACAATTTTCAAAAACTATCAAAGAAAATAATGTGCATTAAAAATAAACCTCAATCCGAAAATGCTCAGGAGACAATGGACGATTTATGTTCAAATTCTCCATGGAAATGTGAAAATGGTAAAAACTGTAGTAAATTTAAATAAAAAAACACATCAAAATACCAAATGAAGGCAAGAATTTATTATTACTGCTACAATGTTTCCATATTCATTTTCAGTCCTTCTACTATCTTTTTATCTTCAGTCTGAAGATATCAAAGTTTATATCTATTTGTATTTTTAGCTGTCCACTTCTTGCATCATCATGCACCTCTTCTTGCCCTTTCTTGAACTGTGTGTACTATTCAGAACACTCCATAAACCATTTTAACAGAGTCAATGTTTCACTAACAGCTTTACCAATCTTTACACAAAATTTGATGTTAATTTGCTGCTCCAGATTCCTTTCACTCATTTTCTGCCAACAGTATAACATGAAAATATTGAGTTAAACAAGTTATTCTCTGCCTTTAACTCTATTTTCTATATATTTTATTGCATTTCTCATTTTCTTTCCAAGACTGTAATATAGATGTTACATCTATATTTCATAATCACAGGTAAACTTTTGATATGTTTTAATTTAAAATGAAAAATTTTTCAGGCTTTTATTTGCAGACCTCATTGCTCATACTGAAGAAAACCTGCAAACAACTGTGAATCTGTTCTCTGGAACATGTTCTGCTTTTGGACTTAGCATTAGTTTCAGATAAAAATATATTAGATATAAATACATCCTCTCTAAGTCACCCCTATATTGAATCCAACATCTTTCTTCAAGGTACAAGATTTAATGCAATGAATACATCTAAACTTTGTCAAAACTAGTCAGTAAGACCTGATACGAAGTGGGTTATATGACCAACAAGTATACAATCTGGTTTAAAAACACCTATTGCACACTTGTCATGATCTGTAGCTTCTAATTGATTACATCTTCCCAATACAATCTATCATCTATGATACAACTTCACAAGAATTAATAGCTATGATATCCTTATATAGTGCATATAAAAATGAATAATACAAACCATTTTAAAATCATCAAGTATCCTTTTTCAAGTGTACATTGCTAATTCTCCCATAACAGTGACAGTATTTGCTGATATCAATTTTGCTGATGTTTTAATTCTTTGAGTTTCAATTTTGAGCATGCACATTTGATTTATATTTTTGAAAACCACCCTAAAAGATTATATATGTTGTAATCATAGAAGTGATAAGTGCCCTTGACAAATTATCAATCAGGTGTAATGTTTACTTTGCTAATAACCACCCCATGTGTTTATTTGGTTATTGATGGTATGTATAAATTCTCATGACATTTAGAATATTGCATCTCAAATAATAAACCTTAAATTCATACATTGGCCAGATAGATGCTACTCTCTCATAGGTGAACTTGTCAGTTATTGAAACCTAGTTTGCAAAGCACAATCTCTTAGGTGAACTTGTCACATTGAAACCTAGTTTGCAATCTCTTAGGTGAACTTCTCATTTATAGAAATCTAGTTTGCAATACACACCCACATAGGTGAATTATTAAAACCTATTTTATAATACACTCACTCAGGTGAACTGGTTACTAAGTGAAACTTAGTTTGCAACACACATTCTCTCATATGTAAATTTGTCACTTATTGAAACCTGTGTTGCAACACGCTCTCCCTTAGGTGAACTTATCACTTATTGAAACCTAGTTTACAACACACACTCTCATAGGTGAACATATCCCTTATTAAAACCTATTTTACAACACACTCTCTTGTAAATGAACTTATCACTTATTAAAATCTAGTTTACAATGCATTGTCTCATATGTGTAGTTATTGAAACCTAGTTTGCAACAATATACTCTCATTATGTCATTTATTGAAATCTAGTTTGCAAAACACTCTCAGATATGTTAAAATGTCATCATAGATGAACTCGTCAATTACTGAAACCTAGACAACGATGTACTCTCTGAAAAATCAATTTGTCACTTATTAAAACCTAATTCAATTAATGCATATATTGATCACTACCCCACAAATAACTAATAACATGTAATGAATATCAGTAAATAATACCAAAATATTATATCTCGATCACTGCAAAAAAAAAGGTGATAATTAAAGATTTTGAATAGTGATAGAAGTCGAGATGGCCAATATAATGAGATGTCTGTTGAAATTTTATATTAGAGAAAGATGTTTAGATAGTTGATTTGGTTTAAAAATACTCAAAGCTATTATTATAAAAAGGAACAACCTGAATTAAGCATCTTTCACTATAGGTGATAGTATTTTAAACTTTGCATGAATTATTCAATATACATAGAAAAATATTAATATGTATAAAATATTTGATGTGTTTTTTCCCCGTAATATCAAGTTCTGTAAAACTATTCTACACATGAAATCACTTATACAGTGCATGTATATTTGATATGTAGTGTTCCCCAAAATAACAAGATGTCACCAACAAAATTCTGTCTAACATGCTGATAACATTCAGTTATTGATTATGACTGAAATGGTAAAAATACACAAATAAAAATGGAACAAATATAATGCAACATACTGTTTCAATCCCAGTAGTAATATTCTAATATTGTGATCATCAGGGATTTTGCATCTTTCATCATCAGATCCTCTTCTTTGATAGAGTAAATCAGGGTCTCAGAGAGCCTGATCCGCCTCCACACAACTGAATACGGCTTCATACACCTCGATTTCCACTTGGGTAGCTTGAAATCTTTTTCTTTTAGTGACATCATCATTGATTAATGGTCTTCAGACATTAATTCACCACTCTCTTATAGAACTAATACACAAATATTGTTTAAATTTTAGAATTATTTTTCTTATATTGAGAAAAGTAAAAAAAAAATAAGAAAATTGTAAAATTTCTTAAATATTCAAACTTTGAAATGCCTTAGATCATGAACTAAAGAAATGAAACTTGTTGTTTTTATAGAATTAACTGCATCAGTGCTTAAAGTTATCATGACAGAATTCTTTCTTCTGTAAGGTTTCTATTTTTTTCTGTCTAAAGTGTCAGCCTGACAGAACTTGTGGCTTGTGTATTAAAGTAGCTGGCATTCTGAAGATTTCAATAATGGGATTAAAAGGTCATTCATGAAAGGATCTTGAAATTCCTCTAAATGCAGTCCATCAAAATCAGCCCAATATTGAATCAGATAAGATATTATATCTGAAAACTAAGATGTCATGAAAGTGTATCTTCAGTTACCTCAACTGCAAAAGTGACTTCATGGTTAGTGCTGTGAACTAAGTTCAAATTTCACTTCATATTAATGTCTTTGTAACAGACATTAATCCACTATCCTCCATGATCTATCCAAAAATATCTTTTTGCTGACATATTGAAATATTTGATAGTGTATATCTCTGAGCAGTTGACGAAATCATTCTTTCATAACTGCTTTATATGCCAAAGCATTTGCTGTGAATTTTTTTCTAGTAACCCTTGACATTGGTCAATAATTCAAGTATATGACACAAAACAACAATAAAAAGAAAAATGCCAATCACATTGTGATAATGCTTTCTTCATATATTTATTCATTTCAGCTGCTAGAAAAAGGAGAAAATTATTTTAAAACATTTGGTGTTTAAATATAAATTCAAATATTGCATTGGCATATGGAACATATTTCTTTTAGTATAGCAAAATGTACTATATAAACTATGTTGGAACTTATAAAGTATTGAGATTTTTATCAAATAAAGTATCAGGTTTCTCATTTAATGATCCAGGAAGAATTTACAAAAAATATGAGAATATAATAATTAGCAGAAATGTAATCATATTTTTATATGAAAAAGCAAATACAACATGTAATGATAAAATGTCACAAAATAGTTTATTATAAATTTGTTTCCAACAGAGAAACAAAAATAATTTTTATTTTATTTTTGCAAAAATAATGCATAAGGTGTTTTCTTTAAAACAGGAAATTCATCATAGGGAAAACTTAATTTTGTAATGGTTTCAAATGTGTTTTACCATGATGCTAAGGAATTTGTTTATTTTTTTTTTTTTTACTTTTGTCTCTGTACCTATGACAAATTTCTAGTAGTCAATGTCCTAATAAAATTTTTCAAATAGAGCCTAAGAGATTAATCTGGTGTAAGAGGTGATAATTAGAGATTTTGAACAGAGCTAAAAATCAAGGACCAATATAATGAAATGTCTGGTGAAATTTTATATTAGAGAAAGAAAAATGTTTAAATAGTTTATTTTGTTTGTCATTGTCAGAAAGCAGAGACATTTTGATGATTTTTGTACTGTAAGACATACATTCTACTAATACCAACAGAAAGCATATATTAGCAGTTAATGTAAACCTAGTAGAATACTTCAGAATGTATAAAATATGTATGTTATAAATTTATGAATATGTACTATTTACATGCTTCTTCCTCTTCCACACACATACAATAAAATAAGGAACAATATAAATTCAACATGTTTAAGCTTCATCAGAAATATTTTGCAAAAAGTTTTATTCTAAAAGTTTTGTTCAACATATGGTGTATTGACTGATGGGTTGAGCAGCACCATATATTGAATTGGGATGTAATTTGATGCAATGTTCCTCTTTGTTGGATGTTTACCATCCTTTTCAGTCCCATTCTTCCTGTGGTGTCTACATGCTATTGATGTCTGTCTAGAATTTCACATATTCCTGATACACTTTTGCTATCATTGTCTGAGAATAAGCTAGAACAGTAGTCACTTCAATTATAGAGTGTGTCATCTTTGTAACCCCATAATCACACATAATCAAAATGAATCAATTTCACAAGTGTATTGCTGTCACATCAGTATATCAGTTGATGTATATGTCCTAGCAAGGATTCCTGCCATTGCATGGGATAAATGTTTTTCTTTGCTCCATTACACTATATACATTGAGGTTGATATGCCACAAAACAAACCAAACTACACTATACAATAGATTTACATATATTTCATATATGGCATGTTATGATATTGTCATTTCTAACATTTGTTAGATGTAAACATTGCTTATTTCCCTTTACTTCCAAGGTGTGATGCAAATGCTAGTGGTTACCACTTCCAAGGCAAAAAGCAGCTTTATTTGAATATCTAAATGATTTAATTATAAAAACATCAACAAAGCATAATTACTTATTCATAAAAGTCACAAAAGACTGGAAATGAATAACAAAATACAATTATTTTTTTAATTTGACTTTTAAAGCTGTATATGCAATTTGTGAGATAACTAAGTTGGGCAGGATATTGATATATATTGATGGTTATAAATGATAAAACACCAAATCTTATACCTGTTTATTATTATAGTCAATTTCAGGAACAGCTTTTGTCACTGATCCTATATGAGATTCAAACTTTGAATTTGAACATATGCCTTCTTAAATACCAAACCACATTTATTTGATATTATAGTTTCATATAATAAATGCATATACACAAATCCTACTTTAAATATTTATTAATTTTCACCATTTTGAGAAAAAACACTGAGTCCTCTAGATACCCCCTTGGATTATAGTGCCACAGCCTCACCATCTTAGGTATTGCTGCTGTGAGGTGGCATTGCTCATCTCAGTCTGTTTTGAATTTACAATTGTCCTTCTCTTGGTCTAGTTGTCAAACAAAGCTGAAGATCCCCATCTGCCCTGCTATTAACACATGTCAGGAGAGAAGAAAAGGATTTCTATCTTTTTAATTGCATTTGCATTAAACTGAATACAACTACCTAGGCTGGAATTTGAACTGCACATGCAAATCTCATTTTCTTTCTGTTATACATACATACATCTTATTATATATGTATATAATTATTTATTCTTTGATTATCCACAGATGGTGTTATAGATCACAACACCACTAAATACTATCAAAGAACCTACTCCCTTGATAAATAGCTTTTTCACTACAAGTTATTCCTGCTTATCTCAATATTCATAACAATTTCCTTGAGTGAAAAAGATTTAAAGGAATAAAATATTTTACCGGTAGGAAATGTCCAGTGGATATATTAATAGATTTAGAAAAAAGAAATCCTCTGTGTTTTGGCTTTCAAGCTAATTCTAATTATATACTTTCCCACATGTTTTGTGTTTTCTATCTTCTCACTTTTTTCATTGTACATATCAGTCCCCTTCATTTTCTTCTATATTTTTCACTTGGGATAAGATCACTTCATACTTATTTATTTCTTTACTATCTTTCTTCTCATCTTATAATACCTCAAATAAATTACTAAATCTCAATGCAGCTCCTATTTTTGCTCTCTTTATTCTCCTTAATAAAATCTCCAGTTAAAATATAAAAGCTTGAAGGCATGGTAATACTTAAATAAGCTGATGTACGATAATTCTTTCAAGTCTGTGTGACTTCAAGTGATTAACTCATTAGTTGATTACAAGCATCCCCACCAACTCACAAGTTATCCACTGTTTTGCTTCCTGGTTTCAACCTTAGAAATAAATAATTCTTAAATTTTATTTAATAACAGTTCCTAAGTAATATTGCCAAAAATTTGAATATAGCAAAGAGAAGACATGAAGTAATTCCTTTAAGCAAAAAGGTTCTCAACAAAATATAAAATTGTATACTAAGATCTACAGTAAGAACAATTTTTTATCCATCGCATAACTTTACAATATATTGTTATAATTGTTCTATCTTATTATTAGTTATGATTGCTAATCTCTTATTGTACATAATTTATAAATTGTAGGTAG
Source organism: Acanthosepion pharaonis (assembly GCA_903632075.3). Taxonomy (NCBI): domain Eukaryota; kingdom Metazoa; phylum Mollusca; class Cephalopoda; order Sepiida; family Sepiidae; genus Acanthosepion; species Acanthosepion pharaonis. The sequence goes on along the minus strand of CAHIKZ030003398.1, from coordinate 77,678 downwards.
ATATTTATACACAAAAACTTAGGGCTTGGAAGTAGAAATGGTATTTCTTATTGATTTCTGTCAAGGATGGTATAAAAGTAACAGCTTTTATTTTTTATGAGATTAACTCAATATGGCATTAAGCTAGTCATGAAAGAGTGGTTTGCCTGAATGTTCTCTATTAATCAATCATCATTTTGGTATACTATTTTATGATGGAATCTGGAATGAGTCAGAGTTGACTATATGAGAATGGTTTACTCAAAGTTTAAGACCAACTGTGCTTCTGTTAATTTCTTCTATTGTGATATGCCAGTGACAAGAATAATGAAAAGAAAACCTAAAATGAAAAACATATAGAAATCAATTCATCTTAAATTTTTGTGTCAATATTAGCATAAACAACCTCAGATGAAATTGTCAATCATTTTAATGAGTCAATTTTGATGCATTTCAAAAGCAAAAGGTGAAATGTAAACAAAACACAGCTGTTTGAAACAAATTTTTACTGTTACATTTCTGGAGTAGCAGTAAAGTATTGGTTTGCTCAAAGAACAGTATGGTTTGTTCAAATGTTTACTGAACTCTTCCATTATTACTTCATGTTGCTTCATGGGATATTTTATCAATAAAACTGGTCATGAAACAGATTTCAAGGAAAAGTAGATTGATGTTTGTTTTTTTGTTTTTTTGAAAAGGACATTAATTTGATGTGAATAAAAACAACCTTAGATGAAATTAAAGTTTTGTAGATTCTGGATTGCAAATCTAGTAAGTCTTGTGAAACATCAAACCTCACGCACAAAACCTTTATTTAACTCAGATTCTTCTCTGTGTGTTTATATAATATATATATATATATATATATATTTATATATTTTGTACTAGATTTAAATGTTGGTGTTTTAAATTCAAAGTTTTTTAATTTTCCAAACTCAAAACTTCCAAAAAAACCAAAAATTATAATTTTTTCATTTAATTATAAATATATAAATATAACTATATATATATATATATATATATATCAATGGAAAAACATTTGGTCTTTTTATATATATATAACACAGGAACTTGTTATTATGATCATCCTGATTCCATTAAAAGATACACATTAATCAAATATAAGTAACTTATAGAAAATTATGTAATTTTGTTTATTTATTTAGAAATTTTAGTTACATTCACAATTCATTTCTAATTTGCATACATTTTAATGAAAATATAGGTACATATAAGAAATTTAATTATAAAACATGATTTTCTGTTTATTAATCTGATTTTTTATGAAAACGTTATTTTACAGTGGTTTGCTGTATAAAATTGTTCTGTTCTTCATGCTGGCAATATTGAGAAATTTTTTTTCAAATTTTTCCAAACATGTAAAAAAATTAGTATTTTTGTAAATAAAATTTAATTTATAATCTTTTTTTATAAATATACATGTTTTATTTTCAATATTTTATAATAATGTAAAGCAACATGGATATTAAAAAATATCTATAAACTGTGTGTTTTTATTATTGTTATTGTGAAAGAGAGTTTGAATCATTTTTTCATTACCTTCTCCACAGGTTTTAATTTATTTATCCTTTCAAAAATAAACTGTTTACCAACCAAAGCCAATGAATTTTGTTTGACTCTATATTTTAACTCATAGCTGGAAATGGACATGAATTTATTCAGCTGGTATTTGAAGTGGGATTGTCAATTCAATTTTCAAAATTCAAAATTTCATAAATACTTTTAATATATATAATTGTTTTACTTCCATATATCAAAAAGTTTAATATTCATATAACTATAAGTAATTTCTAAACTTTAAATATTCTAATCTGCATGTGTATCTTGAAATTATAAATCTTTATGCAATAATACAGTTAAATGTTTTTGCAAATATATCGAGAGGTTAAGTAATTTGTCTAAATTTTATGATTATTTAAATTTTCAATAGATTTACTATATTTTCCTCATTTTTATTATTAGAATTTTATGTTTCTGTTAACAATTCTGTTGAGAAAAGATAACTTTTACATTTCTTATCCAAATATGTCAGATTTGAAAAATTTATTTTGCATATGAATGTTTTGTTTAGTCTTTAATATCATATTTAAAATGCAATTTTTTCCTTCTGTATGTAGCCCTCTTTTTAACATTTAGAAGTTTTCCTGCATTAATGTTCTTCTTGTTCATACAAGACTCGACTTTTGTTTTTCCTTCTACTTTCATTTATTAGTATTCCAAGATTAGGCTAATACACTTTCCTGAGAATGTGTCATGTATTGCATCACTTACCTGTATATTTCATAAGAATTAGCATGATGGATTAGTATACTAGTATAAAAGAAAATTGACTCTTTTTCACTTGTATTTTTTTTAAGCAGACAAGATTTTATACCCTCACACAATATCTAGATAGGTAGCTTCATTAATACAAGAATGATATGGTTAAAGGAATGTTTGTTTCTAACTCTTCTTGTTTATCTTGTTTTATAAAATCAGTATTAGCATCTGTGTATTATAATAATACACCAGACAAAATACAAGCAAAACTCTTTGCTGGATTAAATGTATCTAAATTAAATAAATTCTTAAACTAAAGAAAGTCTTATTTAATTTTGGGTTTCTTGAGTTTAGGATATTGACATCAATTTTTATTTGGCAGTGCTGTATAATATGTAAATATTGTTTATAAATATTCAACTAAGTAGAAATATTAGTGACTGTCACTGAATTCATTAATATGAACAAAAATGGCACTTTGATCAGATAAATAGCAAGTTAATCTATATGATAGGGCAAAGACAATTGTATGAAATCTGTATTCAGTTAGAGAAAAATATTTTGGGTCAGTTTCAGTAATCAAAATGTAAACAAAATACACACATGATTCTTGTTAAGTAACTCACTGAATTGGATGACTAACTTGTTAACCATCACACAATGATATATAAAATATTATATATGAGCAAACAATAGGTTTGTCATCTAACTTGTTTTTGATCTGATATTTTCACTATATTATATTTGATCTGATATTTTCACTATATTATGTTTGATCTGATATTTTCACTATATTATGTTTGATCTGATATTTTCACTATATTATGTTTGATCTGATATTTTCACTATATTATGTTTGATCTGATATTTTCACTATATTATGTTTGGAAAACTGTTGGGTTAAGTGCATTAACAAAGAAGTGTTTTCAGAAAATTGACTGTATAAACTTAATTTATTTTTTTTTTTAAAACTTTGAGCCATTGCTCACAACTTTATGTCCAGTATTTTTATTTGGTTGTGTTGAGTGTTATACTTTAAAAATCAATGAAATTGTTCAACCTCATGCTCTTGTATGGTTCTGTAAATTTTTTATGTCTTTTAATTCACTTTTTAGTGAGTCTTAATTACATTTTGTAGCCATTTAATCAGTATCATTCCTCTTATCAATCATCTTTTTTCAATTTTGTTCACATTTTCCATCCTTTGAAATCCCACTTTTATTCATTTTCTGTCATTCTTGATTTCTAGCCTCTCCAGTTTTGAAAAAAATCCATTGTTATGACTATTTCAATATCAATAACAAAAAGATTCCACAATTACTTAAAAGGCTCACTTGCAGGGAAAAAATGGAAAAAGATTTTTACAAGTATCATTCTCTTATCCTGATTTTTTTTTTAATGCAATGTGAATCCTCTCATTTTCTATTGTTAAAAGGATAGACTTTTTACCATTTCTAAAAATAAAAATAGAATTTAAAAATATTTCAGCATTATTTACATTGTATTTTTCATTTTTTAGAGGAATTTTTATTTTAATTAAAATTAAGTATTTGTCAATTCTTTTTCTATCTTTTTTATTTTATTATGCTTTTCTTTATTAGATTTTACTCTTTTAATTTGAAACAAAAATGAAAAGGTTGATTTAATTCTTTTTAATTCAGTTTTTGTCCTCTTTACAATGAGAACAATTTGGATGATTAAAATTACAGATAACTTATTTTATTGTATTTCTATATTTTCAGAATTCTTCTTGTGATTTTGTAGCTTTCAATTTTTGTAGCTTTAATTCATAGTTATTTCTTTTACTGAATTGTGAAACTTTGAGGTATTTTTAGTTTGGTAATATTTTTCTCTTTACATACATAATGCATCAATTTAAAATCAAAGATAAATAAAATATCTGATAACTTTTACATTAAAATGGGAGAAAAACATATAAAATGGTTAAATTTTTCCTGTTTTTAAATTAAAACAAAAAAGAAAATTAAAATTATTAAATTATATACTTTTTATGACTTTAAATCATACTGTTATTAAAAAAAATTTGTTGTGTGTGTGTGTTTAACGTTTATATATTGGATCGAATTTCCTAAATTTTTTAGCAGATTTCAACAAAATTTCACAGGACTACATAAAATTACCTTGTGGTGGTTCTAACGGCGTTTTTTTTTTGGGGAAAAAAGGACAATTTTTTTTTTTTTTTTCTCAATTTGAAAACACGATTAAGACACATCATGAGAATGAAAGGGGGGATTTTTCACCCACGAAAATGTAAACAAAAGAGCATAGTATGATGAAAAAAAAATATTTTGAACTTGCATGAAAACAAAATTTTATCGCCTAATGTTCATATTATTATTAAAGAGGAAAGATCAAAGTATTTTTGGGGTATTTTTTTTACATTTTTTAATCTTTCCTAGCACGTCTGAAATTTTCGTTAAAAATATTGTTTTTTTTTTTTTTTTTGGAAAAAAATGTGAAATTATTTAAGTGAACAAATTATTTAATTGTTACTTTTTAAGGAAAAAAAGCGCCTAATTTTTTTTTTTTTTTTTTTTTGTTTAGCTTTCATTTTACAAAAACGATGCTTTATGGAAATATAAAGAAATTAAAAAATAAAACTGTTAATAGTGAGATTAAATTTCATAAGAAAAAGGTATCTAATTAATTTAGGTACCTTTCTTTATGAAATTTTATTAGAAGTGTACATAAAAAACTATAATTTTATGTACATTTATTACATTTTACTGTGTTATTTGTATTTCCATTCATTTTATTATTAATTTTGATATTTCATTTATGGAAAAAATGTCATAACTGAGATTAATATAAAAAAAGATCATATAAATTAAAGTTTAGCAGTAGTTAAATTTCATAAGATGATACTGTTACTTGTAGGTACCCTTCTCAGTTGAAATTGAAAACTCAAATTAACTTCTCCATAATGTTTTTTCAAAGTAAAGGGTTTAACAGCGGAGAACAATGCTGAACTCAAATAATGCAACTAAATTGTATTCTGGTTGGTCTTCCGTACTTGATAATTACTGTCCGACTATAAACACAAAAAATTACATTTCTTAATTACCATGGCTAATCTGATTAAACAAATTATACAATTTTCAAAGCGCTAGACAATGACAATCTCACACGGACATTTTGAAAGGTTGATGTTGCTTTTAACTAATGTTAAAATATTTTTAAAAATTCAATTTAAAAATTTTTTTAAAATCTTTTAAAATTAAAGAAATAAGAAATAATTGTATTAAAATTCAATTTTCATTGAAAAAAATTTTTGCTTTCAGAAAATATTGTCCATATTCATAAAACAAATTAAAACAAATAAAAGCATCTGAAACTAAATAATATATTTGTTTTATTGAGTTTTGTATGTTACAATTTACAGCTGATTTTCAGGTACGTTGGCCAAAAAACCCCCAAAAAAACATGATTTGCATTCTTCAAAGCCTTGTGCTTTTTTGTAATCACTAAAACCGATGGTCTCGAATTTCTAGAGTTTTTCATAAAATTAGTTATAAATATAAAAAAAAATATTTCTGCCATAAAAAAACAAAAACATATTTATAATAATTTCAATCATCTGTGAATAGTTTCTGAAAGTTTCATTAACATCTGACAATTATTTTTATTTTTGCAAGATTTTCCAAATTAATGTGTAAATACAAAAAAACGCGCTAAAAATTATCTATGTTATTTACTACCCCTTGTTGTGATAAAGAGAAACAAGGTTTTTAAATCAAAATTTAGAATATTCTAAAAAGATGGAAAATTTTTTAAAAATAATTAAAAAAATTTAGTCTATCCTCTTCATAAAAACATAAGCATTTTGACGATAAAATTTGTTTTCATAAACAAAATTTTTTCATCAGACTATGCCTGTTTTAAATGATTCCGTGGAGTGACTTACTTAAAAAACCCAGGTTTGTGTGTGTGTGTGTGTGTGTGTCCTTTATATATGGGATCGGATTTCTTACATTTTTCAGCCGATAAAACAAACATCCACTTTTTTTTTTTTTTTGCAGTTAGTATTTTTATTGTCTTGCACACTTTTTTTTTTTTTTATACATTCAGAATGCTTTAAAAAATTCCATTTACAAGACAATTGTTTATAATAAAATTCTAATTCTATTCAATCGGGGACTCATCATAACGATTTGAAAACAATGTTTTTGTTTGAGTTTGGGTTTTGACCAATTCGTAAAAAAAAAAAAAAAAACTAAGACATGCGTGTCCGTCAACCTAAAACAATAATCTAACGATCTCTACTGATTGTATGAATCGAAAAAATCGGATAATTTTTTATCTTTAGGGAAAGATAATTCCAATCTTTAGGGCATTTTACAATTCCTTTGCAATTTGTTAAAGGCAGATCAATAAGGCATTGGTTCTATTTGAAATTAATTCAATATTTAAAAGAAAGTATTAAGAAATAATTTAAAATGCCGATTTAAGAAATCTGATAGACAAAAAACAACAATATTTTCAAGAAAGGCAATTATTAAGGAAAGAACACAGTACTAGATCATAAATTAATAAACCCAAATAAAGTTAATATTTTTGTATTAGAAACAACGAGTGGAAAATATATTCAAATCAGAATTCTAATTATGAATCACCACAAGCAAAATATGCAATTTTTTTTTACTGTATTCAATAAGTAAAATTATAAATTGTAAAAAAAATTACAGAGAAAGGCTACCTACATTTTTCAACCGATTTCAAATAAAATCTTCACTTTTTTTGGCAGGTAGTGTTTCTTATTGTCTTGCACATTTTTTTCTTTATTTTTACATTCAGAATGCTTTAAAAATTCCATTTACAAGACAATTGTTTATAATAAAATTCTATTCACTAATCGATAGACTCATAACGATTATAAACAATGTTTTTGTTTCAATTTGGGTTTGACCAATTCGTAAAAAAAAAAAAATATTTAAGACATGCGTGTCCGTCAACCTTAAACAATAATCTTTGTCAATTTTATTTTTCAGTCTTTATGATGGTCGATACTTGATCTATCTCTTACTGTTACATCCCTGGGCAACGCCGGGCTCTACTGCTAGTATCAAATATAACTTGATTTAAATTAGATTTTTTTAAATTATAATTTGAATAGAAATTAAAAAAAAAAAAATTCACTACTCAGCAATACTGACACATATGAAAAAATAAATGAACAGAAAATAATTACTGAATCACAAAAATTTAACAAGGAGATTAGGAAACTAATTAAAAATGAAAACAAATCATGATATAAACTAATAGAATACCACCCTAGAATACCCAAACTTTACAGTCTCTCTAAACCCCACAAAACAGGTATCCCATGACTTTATTACCACATGATCCCTGAAGTAGTTATAAGGGAAGGGAAGTGTTTTTTTCTTTTTTTCAGTGTTTACATTTACTTAATTCAAGTTATTAGACTGTCACATTACGTTGCGGGCCGGAATCTGATTTGGCAACTTAATGTAAGTACTTTGCTTCTTTTCCTCTGCCTGAACCATCTCTAGATTTTTGCGGGGTTGAGATTTTTGTGAAATAAGAATCTCGTACATATCTGATATGGATAATAACAGAGACAGAATACTGAGAAGGATTTCTTTTATATGATTGAAGAGCAAGACAAATCTAGAAGTTACTCATTAGCAGGACAAACTCTCTATGAAGACTTCTTTAGCTCTTCAAAAAAATGTGTTAGAGTACCTAACAGAGGTAGAGATCTGTGTTAACAAATTGCAACTTCAATCTTCTTCTGAGGAATACTGGATGGACATTGAGAAGCAATCCCTGAAGTATTTGTTAAAGTTCCAGAGGGAGCTTGAGGATCTTGAGCTTAAATTCCTCCCTGCTACAATTAATTTTCTGAAATTGTTGTCTCCGTGACCCCCAGAGATGGATAGGAGTCCGTTCTCATTCATTGTCAAACCACCACAGATCCAGATTATTGGCCCTACGTTCAGTGGCCACGAAATGCATACTGACCAGGTGAGTTTCTTATTTCATGTTGAGAATTGTGTAGTTGGTATGGCCAATGATGCTGAGGCTAAACTTCTTAAAATGTTTGCTCTCTGGAAGGGCATTAGTGCTGATCAACTACCTTGATATCAGCAATAGGAATTATTGAATGACCCTCACTATTTTGAAAGATAAATGAATATCTAGATGAAGATGAAATCATTGACAACATTTTCCAGGATATACTGGACTTCTCTGTTAAACAAGAGAAATCTTTTTCAACTTTGACTGAATTTATCTCTAGGACAGCCTCATTTCTGGCGGAGTTGTAAAGCTCTTTCAACTTCGTTTTCTCAAATGACCCATTTTCTCATGGCAGAAATTATTTTCTCTAAATTACTCAGAAACATTAAGGGTGAATCGATTCAACTTTCTAGTAGGAGAGTTCCTACATTGTAACTTCTGTCTTAGGATATAGCAGGACAATCAAATGTCTCCTTATCAGGGCAGGTGTGTGTGTGTGAGGGGCAATTCTTCAGAAACTGCCCTAATATTTCCACACACACACATTTAGAGATGCATATATAATCCAACCCCACCTGAGGGATTCTTCCAGCAAATGACTTTCTATTCCATACTTATTCTGGAAGTTCCAATTGAATCTCCCAGAGAGAGTCTTATGTGTAAACCTTTAGTAGAAATGATGAAAGTGTTCTGTCAATTGTTTGTATCAGACACTGGCAAGTCTTATAAAGTTTTCTGAAAGCAAAACCTTTCAACTTGGAGTTCATTAGGGCTTCATTGTGAATTGTTATCAACAAAATTGATTTGATAAGTTCTTCCAGGAGATACCCTGGGAATCAATGTTGATTCAGTTGTCCAGCCACACTCCCACTGCTGGTGGCATAATAACATTGATTTGTCAGTCTATCTTGATGAACTAGACTGCCTTTTGGACAAATTTCTGTGTAACAACTGTCTTTGCAGACAGGTTTGGCAGAGGCACCAATTTCTTATTTCAATTAATGATATCGTTGGGCTAGATTTAATTTAGCACTTGGGGCCCCTTCAACTGGTGTCTTGTCTACTATGGATGGACATTTTCAATCCCAATGGGGCTTGCCCGAGTTTGGAGAGGTGACAAGATTTCACCAACCTGAGACTGTTTTTGAGGAGATACCCTGAGTGCCTTGTGTTTAATCATCCATGTTGGCATCCACTGCTGAAGTTAAAACCTTTGGAATGTCATCTGTGTTTTCAAGGAACTAGAGCCCAGGGAGCAATTGACATTCAAAGGGCTGTGAATCCAAATATATTTGATTAAACAAAATGGGGAACAAAAATGGAATAATTATTCTGTCATGTTCCTGCAGATGGAAAAGCTCAAAATATGTCCCAAATGGTTGTTCTCATTTCCATGCAACATGGTCCAAGCATGATTGATTATATACAGAATGGTTGGAAGGAAACACAAAATATCTTTTTTGAGTTTCCAAGGTAATTTGTAAATACTTATTGTCCTTGAATATGATAGATTGTCTGAAGACAGTTCCATCTGCACATTCATAGACCATATTTTGTCTTTATCCCAAAAGTGATGTAATGAACTGAACATTAACATAGTCCGGCTTTGTATATCACTGTCAGAGAAGGAATCACTTAGAGGGTCTTCATTTGGATTGCAGATGAAACGGTCTTCAGGCAGATTCTACATCCACCAATAATAATCGAAGATGTATATAACTATAGTCTCAAGAGAAATAACTCCTTCTTTTAATGAGGCTGTTACATGCTTAGGACCTTATGAGTGATCTAATAGAATTACAATGGGCTTTTTGGGAAATAATCACGCCTGTTGGAAGATAAAGAAATAAAAAGAAGGTTTTTGTTCCTCTCCTGGAGTTTAAGGAATATATAAAAAATAGGTTCAGTTTTTCTTGAAGGACAGAGGTAGGATGAATTGTTTCAGGTTTACCTGCAGTTTTGCAAAAGATTTATCTAGCCCCTTTATATTGAATTGTGTTTTCCAGCACCATGCTGCTCAATTTCCTTTGGATCCTTGTAGATGTATAATGGAGAATCGGTCCGTATTGGCATTACATAACTTTGGAATAAGGAGGGTGATAGGAAGGTGAAAATGTTATTTGCTTGTTTTCACTTGTTTTAGTATCAGAGCCATACACATTTGAGATGGTGCCAGACTTGAGTGTGCTGTCCTTCCTTCAAGCATTGGTGCATTTCATCAACTTGTATGGCATTCCATCTGCCATCTACAGTGATGATGCAAAGGCCTCCCTGGTTGATAGTTGGCTGTTCAGGAGGTTATTGGTGTGTCACAATTACCAGCAGAAGTTTGGCTCTTGCCAAATCAAGTTCCACCTTATTCCACTGTTCTCTCCCTGGATCAGTGGCATCTTGGAAAGAAGTATCCAAACAATCAAAACCTGCCTCCACAAGATTGTGGATCGGGGGGAAATTGATTATTTCTTCCTACTAACCCTTATCTCTGACATTCAAAGGGCTGTGAATAAATGATCACTAACTTATCGAGAATCAGCAGAGAGAGAGAGAGAGAGCTTTAAGTAGTAACATCTAGAATGTTTTTGCAGACTAATGAGTCCTGGACAGCTGTTGAACCTGAACGAGGAAGATTTTGCACCCTCCATGCCCCCCCAGCAGGGAGAGACTTATCAGAAACATGCTGATGCAAAACTGGTGCCTAGAGAAATTTTGGGCCCAATAGTATGATGATTTCCTATTGAGCCTCAGGGAGAGACCACAGAATGGCTCTCTAGAGAGAGCCATTCTGGAACAGACTAAAGGTTGGGGATGTGGTCAAGAGTCCTTCTAAGCCCATACCTTTTTGGGTTCTTGGTGGTGTTGTGGAACTGGTTAGTGGAATGGATGGTGTTGTCCCAGGGTAAGATTAAACAGGGTGATGCAGTGCAGGTCCACTCCTTGAAGCACCTGTTTTTTATGAGTTGTCCCTATCAGTGGGCATGAAGATCAAGTTCTGTCCTTGCCTCTGCTGGTGAATCTGCAGACGATCTTGTTCCTATCCCTCCTCAACCATTGACTTTTGATGAAGAGGAGGTGGTTTGGCTCTGTCCGATATGCAATGCCATGCAGGGTGATGAAGCTTTTGATTTTTTGTTGTGACATGTATGATAACTGGTGCCACTTCAGGTGTGGGGGGGTCAAATCACCCCACCTTCAATGCAAAAATGAATGCTAGATTTGAGTCATTTCAGGTGCTGGCAGGGTAGGCCTAGTCTACTCCCTGAATAAGTTAGGTGGGCCCAATATAAAAAAAAAACAAACAAAATAATTCTTAATAACATTGTCAATTGGACTGGTGAGGGTACTGTACATGCAGGGGATATTTATTTTGTTTCTATTCATGTTTTTTCAATTGGTTCTTTGAATGTGTGGAGAATTTGACTGTTCAGGTGGGAGAAAAAGCAATCTACTTACATTGGGTTGTTTGATTCTTACTAATTAAAAGTGGTAACGTTTTTACTAACTTTTTATAGTTACAGTGGTCATGTGACTTTATTACCACATGATCCCTCAAGTAGTTAGAAGGGAAGTTTTTTTTTTTCCTTTTTATTTTTACTTAATGCAAGGTATTAGACAGTTACGTTATGTCATGAAAAGGAATCTTATTTGGCAACTTAAGAAAGTAAATGCTTTTGCTTCTTTTCCTCGGTCTGAACCGTCTCTAGATTGTTTTGGATTGAGATTTTCTCGACATTGTGCAAAATAAGAATCTCGCACATATTTGATATGGATAATAGCAGGGACGGATTACTTACTTAAATTTACTTAATCTTTTTTCCAGCAAACACAGTGAAGATTCATCCTCAAGAATATTAATGACTGATATCTACTTAATAAACAAATGAGCTAATGCTTGGTTATAATCATAGGAAAAGATTTCTCTTAAAATATTTTAATTCTGGATACATATATTATCCAAATTTCACTTTCACTTCCCATATTTTAGGTTATATATCGTAGAGAATTTGACTGTTCAGGTGGGAAAAAAAGCAATGTTGTTGTTTCTTACTGACTAAAAGTGGTTACTTTTTTTTACTAACTTTTTATAGTTACAGGGGTCATGCAACTTTATTACCATTTGATCCCTAAAGTAGTTATAAGGGAAGGGAAGTGTTTATTCCTTTTTTTCAGTGTTTACATTTACTTAATTTAAATTATTAGACTGTCACATTATATCATGGAAAGGAATCTTATTTGGCAATTTAAGGTAAGTGCTTTTGCTCCTTTTCTTCAGCCTGAACTGTCCCTAAATTTTCCTGGGTTGAGATTTTACCCTAATTATCTTATATTCAAAGCAAAAAAGGCTTGAAAAATATTTCAAAATAGAAAAACAGTGCCTCCTGATAAACCCAATGAATCAAAAAAATATATTGTCCTACCAACTAAATCTGTCATAACTACAATTGAAAAGAACTTTATCTAAACTCAACACAAAATTTGTTACTATTACATCTAAAACAATAAAAGACTTAGTCAATACTAAACAAAAGAAGCTAAATCTTAGAGGCATTTACTCGATCATCTATAATAATTGTCACAAAAAATACATAGGAGAAACCTCAAGGAATCTAAATAAAAGATTATATAAACACAAAAGAAACATTTTACAAAACAATGCATTAAATGCTCACCATAACAAGACTGACCACAATTTTGGAATAAAAAATTCTACTCTGAAAAGGAGAAAACAATTCACTAGGATGAAAATGTTTAGGGTGCTTTGATTGTAAGATTATCAACAGTAAATTTATGCACTGGTTCTTACAACATTTTACCATTCCTGGCAGATTCTCTATTATCACAGGGTGGAATATCTAATAACAAAAGTGATATAAACAAAAAGAAAAAAAGTATAAATGAAATTGGCTGGATTATATACAGAAAAAATTGTTAAATTCCCAGCATCCCTCATTCCAGTGCATGTGTAGTTGCACCAATGTAACAAATTTAGTCTGATGAAGTTCTAAAATATGTAATGCATCACACCAAAAACTTTTTTCCACTTTGTCATATATATATGCATGTTCTGATGATTACTTAAGGTATGAAACTGCATGTAACTATGCAGTATTTATTTGTGTTCATACTATCTATATTTACAGATGCTCTGTTACAGATAAGCACTCTTAGACTATAAATATAACAAATTTTAAACTATATGCTGATGTACACACAAACACAACCAAACATAACATAAATGTATTTTTTTTTAATTCTAACTCCAAAATTTTTTCATCCTGCATAACTGAATATAATTGAACTGGTCAAAACATTTTCTGTTTTGATTATAAATTGCATTATAAGGTTTAGTGCTAACATAAAAAATTACCTTTCATTGTTTGTGTGATGGCTGGGAATTTAAATTTGGTGTGAATGAAAACTTTTATAATTTGTGCATTTTTTTTTATTATTTCTAGCATTGAAACAACAAATTCAGCAACTTTTTAAAAATAAATTTTGCTTCTTTTTTCATTAAATAGTATTAAGAGAATTTATTTATATTTATTTGCTAAGAAAATGAACTAAGTTGGTCACTCAATACATGACATTTTCAATATATTTATTTGCTACTCTCTGAAATAAATATTTCAGGAAACATAATTTTAGTATATTTAATACATTTGTACAGGGAAAGCCTCATCCTTAATTTTTTAATGCTGACACAATGTAATAACTTAATTCTTTTGTATGTATCATAGGTTGGAAAATATGATTTTAATATATAATCATATATAAAGCAAGTTCCCAATTAATTCTAGACAAGAATTTCCTATAGAACATTTGTTTAACAGAAATCCTAAAATTTTGATTAACACCTGGCATTAATAAATTGTTCAAGTTAAAAAATGCAAATGGATTATTCTCCTTTTCTTGAGATATCTAAATCTTGAAAAATTCTTCACCAGTTGAAAATTTTGTACCTAAAAAAATGATCATGTTCAATAAAGAAAAGCAGCAAAATAATTATCCAAGAGTTGTACTCAAAATTAATTTTATAAAAAAGATTTTTCATTGAAATGAGCTAAATTTAATTACATGATAACTATAATTAAACTATTTTGCAAATTAATAATTTTATGATTTTATGTCCCAAATAGCTTGCTAAAGTAATTAAATGCTTTCAAAATAAATCATTCAAAGCATTTAAATGCAGATGCTTTTAACAACTAATATTTTCTTTGCAGATTTTTCCATTGATATTCTTGATATAAAATGACTATTTTCCTCACTGAATTGTTAAACTTGTGTGTATGTACACTTGTGTATATCTGGATATGTCTGTGTGAATTTGTATGTAATTCAGCATTCTTGTGCATGTTTGTGTATGTGTATGGAAATGTGTGCATACATTGTATGCTTGAAATGATGCAAAGTAAGTATTTGTTTCTATATGTGAAGATTATTAACATTGTCTTCTTAATTATGTTTGTGTTTTAATTGAATTCATAATATCACTCTTTATATTAAACACATCACATATAAACACACACATACACAGAACAAGCTACTTTTTGTGATAACTTTAGGACAACCCTGTACAAGGCTTGGGGACCACTCAAGGTAGAGGGTTACAGAGTAAGAGGCAGTTTATACAGATAGGAGCGGAATATGATGGTTAACCTTAAACCTTGAACAGGTTCAGATTGTAGTGAATGGGGAAACATCCTCTTGGGAGTCAGTTCTACAGAGCAATGGCTTGTGGGAAGAAGCTGTTTGAGTGGAACTCACTTCTCACTGAGAAGGAATGAGAGTGATTTGCTACAATGTGAGTGGCATGGTGTGCCGGGGTGTGGAACCAAGGAATGCAGTTTCATCCGAGCTCTTTCCATGGAAGTAGTGACAGAGGAATGAGAGGTTTGTCGCATCCTATCTCTGAGAGAAGCGTTGCAGGTTGGAAATTAATTTATCACACACAGGCTTTGAAAGGCATTGACAGATTTTGGGCAGAATTATTTTTTCATTGGGTCAAGAACTAGGTCATTGTTATTCGGACATAGTTGAGAACATGATTTAAATATTAACTAACCAATGAGAAGTCATAAAAATATCAAGTGTCTGTGATCCACTTTTTGAACAGATTTGCACAAAAATTGACATTGATAAAAAAGTGGTAGCCAGGTGCTAGAACTCTTTTGAGACTGGAAAGTGAAGACTGGACAGCTCCCATCCAAATATGACAACAGTACTCCATTTTAGACCTGATCTAGCTCTTGTAAAAGTAGAGTTTGCATGAGGAAACGGGTACTTACTCAAGCGTTACAGGGAACCAACCATTTTTCCTGTATCTTTAGCGATGGATCATATGTATGAGTTCCAATTGAATCAAGGGTAAGTTTATGGCTCAATAGTCTCTCAAGGCACAGAGTTTCTCCGAGGTGATATCCATTATTCATGACTGGCGGTTGTTCAGAGTCCAATCGATGATGATGAAATTTAACTAGTTTTGTTTTTGAGACATTGTATGTAACCAGCCAGTTTTTTCCCGCTACATTAGATATTAGAGCTAGATAAGATAAGAGATCAGCTGCAAATTCTGGTCAAAATGAGTTTTGAGGTGCACTCATATATATATATATATATATATATATATATATATATATATATATATATATATATATATATAATAATAATAATAATAATAAAAATAATGGACTCACCCATTGGTTTTGATGTATGAGGATCTTACAGCTTAATTATGACAGTTATGAAATTTTGTGTGATAATCTTATGGCACTTAAGACCCATTAGTGATTTACAAAGGAGGCTACATATGGAACAAGAGTGAGGATTGTTGGATGAGATCATTGTTAGATTGGCTGACCTTTTTAGATCTTTGCTTTTGCTTCTTGAAGATGATTCAGACAAGCAGATTGAAAACTGTTGAGTCCACTTAAAACATGTTGATCTTCATTCTACCGAAGAATGTTGTTAATAATTTATGGTGTTACCGTGGTATATTGATAGCTGCCAAATATACCACATAACACCCTTGAAAATGATGCAAAATAAACTTGTACATACACACAAGTTATATATATATATATATATATATATATATATATATATATATATATAATTTAGAAAAAATACAACAAAAAAGTTATTTTAAGACAGTTTTTATCTATAAAAAGAATGTATAAACATAAAAATGTCTTAAAATATATATATATATATATAATTGTAGAATAACAATAATAAACAGCACTTACCGGTGTAAAGGTCCCAGCTAGCGTCCAGCTGGCAGACAAAAATAAAGCAGGTTGTAACTTAATACAAACCCTGCAAACTAACAGATGAATCAAGCTGGTATTTATATAGAAATACCTCCACTCAGGTACCAGCTGCCAATCACAGCCCAAACAATGGACTATCCCACTTTAGCACAATGAGATGCTCTATGGCAACATAAATAGCTCTTTCTAAAGGTTGGATTATTGTTCACTTAGCTTGCTCCACAACTAAGTGTTTATCTCTACCACATGATTTTTCTACAATAATATTATTTATTTTAGCATATTAAATCATATTAAAAATCACTACACAATTACAATTACGTTTCAACACCATAAATGTGTCTCTTCAGGTGATGTTAACTTGTTTAATGTTATATATATAATCTGTTACTTGTTTTTGTGCTTTTTGCCTTTGTTAAATAATTCCTCATTTATTGATAATTGTGTCTACATCATTCATTCAGATGCCAACAAGTAAATAACAAAGGAAATTAATTTCTGTAGATCCAAATATTAGGTTCATTTCTCTTCTTTTTGCTCATTGTTCCATGCCAGTATAATTCCATATATCTCCTCCCCATGAAAAATACTAACCATATAAAGTATTTCTGAAAACATATACTTGAAATAATTAAATTCCTTTTTGCAGTATAATTAGCCTAAAATAATCACATATGTAATTATTTTAATCTAAACATATCATAATGTAGCTACTTGAATGTAAAAATTAAAAAAGACCAATTTTGTATTAACACTGATGTCACATGAACTCAGACAAGATAGTCTTTATAATGTCTGTATTGGTATCTCACAAAGTTGATACTTTACTAAAGTAAATTTAATATTTTATTGAGCTGCTTTTAATTTAGATAAAGTAGTGACTAGTATTATCCTGAAGAAATGCTTTGAGTTAAATGTAGTCACTACAAAAGACAGGTGCAAAAGAATAAAATATGCTTTGAGAAATAGTTAATAATGAGGTGTAAAACTGTATTAGCAGCCATCATTTCATTGTAATAGTTGATTAAGCTTTTATATTAAAAGAACAAACACACACATACATACATATTGCAGCCTAATGAGGACAAAAGCATTTAATTTACACAACTATTTATTTTTCAACATAATCTCCTTCATGATCATGGCCATTCAGTAATGAATATATATTTAATCATATAAAGAACTTTATACAATAAACACAATTCAGCAAGTAAGACTACTGACTTATTGCGATCTATTATATATATATATATATATATATATATATATATATATATATGTTTGTGTGTGTTTCTAGGTTTATACACCAAAGCTTGTTCAATAAATCTAGTTTGATATATTATAACTATGTAGTTGAATTTTGATCTGGGTTTTTCACTATAATATTCAATCTATGTGATTAATATTCACCACTGAATTAATATTGACAAGGAAAGAGATTATACTGAAAAATAATTTTTTTATGTAAAATGAACATGTATGTACACACACACACACACACACACACACACACACACACACACACACACACACACACAAGTTCTTCAACAGTTTATATTTTAAAAATAAAATAGTTTTTGGAAAAGTATTCACCCAAAAAGTAATTAAAAGGTTTTCACATTTACTTTATCTTACCAGAAAGTCATCAGCTCATTTCCAAATATTTTTTTAATTCAAAGAAAGCGTTTCCAATTCTATTCTAATTGAAAAAATATTGCCTGAAAATATTTGAATTAGATGCTTTATTTATTACATAGTTTCTAGCCATAACTTAAATGTTTTTGTCTAAGCTTGCTATTCTATTATTAAAGTCATTAACATTCCCTATATATTTTAATGGTATTTGTTTGTTTGCCTAGCTACTAAATTTTACTCATGGCTACAGATTTCCATTTTTTTTTTTGTAACTTAGAGAAGGTTATTGAATAGAATAATCACATGAAGGCTGGTAATGAACAATAATACTTAGGACAAGAACAACACATATAAGATTTGCCAGCAACACGTAGAAGTAGTAGTCAACTGCTAGAAGTGAGTCAAGTGAATTCCACAATGAATCTTCAACTGCAGACCAACGTACAGTATTTACTACTGTATTTATCTGAATGGGGACATACCCATTATTGTCTGTAGGTATGCTACAACACTTTTCCATTTATTTCTCTTGAATTTTTTAACTAATTGGTATCAACCACATGTCAGACAGTAAACTTTGTAAGACATAATTTAGTGAGTCAGGAAAGGTATATTATCCATGGTTTAAGTTATGTCTTAACAGATAGATGAACTTTTAAAGCCTGTAATTTCAGTGTCCTCTGATCTTATAGAAAGGCATTTTTAACTTTTGTTAAGAAATAAAATCTTAGGAGGAAACATATATAAATGATTGTTAATGGAGGAAAAGGCTTATTAAATAACTATCTGATCACACAAAAGGCTAATTTGTCACTTGCTTTGACAAAAGTTTAATATCATTTGAAATAGTTGTTAATGTAATAAAGTAATTGTCATATGTTGAATTTACAATGACAAAGGACTACTTTTTCCTTTCCTGTAAATGGCTAAAAATTATATCAATCTCTATTAGTTGGCAAGTATTTGAAGATGATTTAGTGTTGTAGGTATGTTTATTGTCAGATGGTTAAATAATGACATCAGAATATTAAAACCTTACAGATCTAAAAAAATGGCAGTTCAATAAACATAATCATAGCATTTTTTTTTTTATCTATTTAAGAAAAATGATAATATTTATGTCACTAAGAATTTCCATGTTTCATTTTATTTAAAAGAGAATCAAATGATCACATTTTGTGAGGAGAATCACCTTAAATATCTATTCATTTATATCTGGTATTTTTTATATTTATATTTATATAGAAAATGTTAAACTTTTTTCAGCTTATCATTTAGAATTTATTGTGACACTATTTAGCTATGGTAATTGATTAACTAATTAACCATAAAAAATAAAACAAGAAAATACTGAAAACAGAAAAGAAGATATGAAAAAAAAGATAAAATGTTTGATATTGAAAGATTTTATTTTAAAAGAAAAAAAAAGTTACTTTTTTCAAAAAAAATTGAGAATTGGTAAACAGCAGACTCTCCAAAAGGTCATATGTGAAAAAAAACAATTGATTAATGATGTTTGTAAAAGTACTGGTTAAAAAAAAATTTGAGTACAAATATTATCATTTTAAATTGCAAGATTTTAAGGATTGAAAGGATGATTTTGATTATAAAAAATTTTGGCATGAGAAAATATTCTGAAATTTATTTAATTTATTACAGGGTGGAGAGAATTACCATTATTTATTTTTTTCTCAAAGAAATCCAAGGTTGTTCACCTAGAGATTTTAAACTCCATGAAGGGAACAAAATAAAATTTTTTTTAAATTGATTGATGACTTTGAAAAAGTATTTTTCAAGAAAAACAAATTACCAAAAATCGAGGATATGGTTTTAGTGGCCATGTGTTGATTATAGAATTTTGGCATGAGAAAATATCTCAAAAGAATTTGCCAATTTGAAGATAAAAAGATTTATTTTTTTTTTTGAGAAGCCAAGAGTTCCTGCAGACCTTGACAATTGATTGATGTTGTTTTGTAAAAGCACGGGTTAAGAAGAACAAAGTTGTCAAAATTCACAAAAATATCAGAAATTTTAAGAGACAGAGCTATATGTTATTTTTAAGAATTTTGGTCAGTGAGAATGAGAATTTTGTAAACAAAAATTCTAGTTTATAATTTTAATGAGGCCAATGCTTAGCACACCCCTCATGTCCTGGATGTCATTTTCTAAATTTGGTAGCAATGGTGATAAAGGATTTGATGAGAAAGACATTAAATTATTAATGCCCACTGAAAGGAATTGGTGTGAGGTACCATATAAATGAGAGGAAATAGTTTGGGAGGATAGCTAAAATGCAACCTCTCCTTGGTGGAACAGTCTCACTATAGAAAAAAGAAAAATTAATTTTCCCAAAATGGGAAGTAATCAATTTTCCTAGCCAGAAAAACAAAGAAAAAGGTCAGAAATCAGGATTTACCAAAACCCCAGGCTGCATCTAATCCCATACTGGTTTTTTTCAGGTGTCCATATAAGAGAGCGCCCTTGGCAGTTCACTGGTAGTTGTAAGAAGTTTATTGAGCAGTTTGAGTTCCAAATAAAACCAGAGATTGCCTCCCAGAAGCTGATCCAAGCTGACGAGAGATTCCACAACCTTTTACTTCATTTTTCCTACCAATAGCAAATTATATTGATGAACATCTAAGCCAGCACTTAAAAAAGAAACCAGTTGACTTAAAGACCAGAACTTGCTTAAGAAGCAAAAAAGTTTCACTTTCCAGAAAAACAGGTTGGGAAAAAAACATATTTCCTGTATATAACAGACGGATAAAAATTTAATTTGTTTCTTTCAACATACTTGAACCTCTTGGATTTTTTATTTGCTTCTTTTCTTTATGCTTGTGTGATATCACCTCCAACTTAGACTCATCTTACACTACAGCCTGATGCCTGATTGATCTCATCTACCTAAGATCAAAATCACAATGTGGGTAGGTTAGACTTGAGATCGAAGTAGTTGCTTCAGTAACCAGACATTGGAAGTGAGCTGAGAACAACAGAGCTGGTGTCAAATTGGTTGCATCTGGCATGAAGCTGTTTGAAATCGACCAACCATCCCACTTGGTACTCTGACCAAAGAATCCTGCTGGGCAGTGATGACCACTGATTGACTGGGATGCAGGTTGGTGGCAGTGACTAAGAGTCAACCCCTAAATGCTGGTAGGAGAAATATCACAATTTTGCACTACAACTTGAGGTTGACCATGGGCAGATGACTCAGTGTCACATTACCCAATGAAATTTTAAAAAGTATAATTCTATTTTTTCTAGGTAAAGCATGTTTACAAACTTTTTAAATGCTAAAGGAGAACACAGAATTGGAATGAAATAATTAGTTTTTCATAAGACTTGAATTTGCATTCTATAGATTGTTAGTTCATCATTCATGAATGTTGACCACAGAAACATCTTTTATTAAACAGTTGAAATTTGTAATTATTCCTCTATGCATTTTCCTGATTCTCTGTGTCGCATTTGTTTTACTCCACAAAGTAGTATTTTTTAATTTTTATAAAAATAACAATTAGATCTGTGGAAATTCTCAAGTGTTAGCAACTAAGATTATATCATGATTTTGCTCTTTTCTTGCTCTTTCTTATTCTTTCCTTATCTCTTTCAATCTTTGTTGCTCATTCATGTTTCTATATAAATGAAATATTTTAATAAATTAGGAGCATACAAATATTTTCTACTGCATCAATTCTTTTGTCTTTCACAAGTTCTATTTCTTCATAGATATTTCTATATAACACAATTGTTATGTATTTTTCCTACTTGCTTTTTAATCTTTTGTACTCTGTCTCTTGATATTCAGTCAGCAGGCTCATCACACTGTTTTTCTTTTGGATCCATCCATTCTACTTTATCTGTATGTTTGATAAAATATAGTTTTAAGGTATATGCTATGTATTGGGGATATTTATATCAAAGATAGAACATATCTATATCTATAAAACAGAAAATCCATAAAATTGTATAAATTGTCTGTCTGTAAATATTTATTCTATCTTGTTTTTATTTGAAAATTCTTGCCAATTTTGATTTTTAATTTTTAATTATATTATGTTGCAAATTTATCAAAATAGGTTAATTAGAACCAATTTTCACTTCCACCACCATGATACAATTCATTTTGTAAATTTGAAACAGTATGCTGTACTGCTTGGCATTTTGCCAGTAGCTCCAATATAAACATTTCAGAGTGTTTGATCTATATAAATTGAGAACAGACAGAAGATTTGCAAAGAGTTGGATGAGTATAATGGTGATTATGAAGGTGTTTGAGTGACACTATTGATGGATTTGGAAAGCATCCATTCATAAAAAAAATGAAAATAACATGGAATATTTCATTTTAACAGATATATTTAGTAAAAAATTATACTAAAATAACTTACATTGCTGATTTTTTTTTATGTCTGATAACAAATCTTTGCACCATGCCATAACCTCCAAAATTACCAATCATTTTGAAATCATTATTTTGTAACCATTTTTATTTGTAACTGAACCTATCTTCCCAGACAAACCTCTTTTTATTATATTAATTGGTTTTTAACAAGACACATAACAAAAACTCCTTGTTTCACCTGTATGTAAAGGGATTATGGCAGTTCACCCTCTTAAAAAAAATCATCAAGAGATAAGTGTTGCAAATATTTCTTGAAAATAATGGTGGAGGCCATTGATTGAAGCCAATGACAATTTTATTGAAGCCATTTACACTTTAGTATTTAACATATTTTAGATGTACCACTTTAAATAAGCATAATTAAAAGAGGCCCCACCAATGATTTTCATTTTTAGAATTTAGATGATTCAAAAAAATCATACCTTGTGAGAAGATGAATGGAGGATTCTTTATCATCATTAAACTTCATCCAAACACCTTCATTTTCACATATCCTCTCACTGTCTTCAGATTGACACCCAAATATTCTGAATTTGTTCAAAAATTTGAAATTACTGGCATTAGTTTTAAGCAGTACAGCATTCCATTTTTCAAATTTCTGAATTGATGAATTATATATGCCTTTTCTTTTTCCTTGTTTTGACAATAAATGTGCTTGACCCTACTATAATGATGTTAGTTGACAAAATAAAAAAAAAAACATATATGCAAAAATTGAAAATATAAAAAATTGATGGTAAGTTATGTACTCATCATACCATATATTTATATATATATAATATATATATATAAATATATATATAAATATATTTATTAAAAAATGAACATGTTTCGGGTAAAATGTTTTTTGGTTTAAAAAGATGATTTAATGAAAAAAATATTAATACTTTTGTTTTACATAAATTTCTTTCACACTTCATTTTGGTCTGGTCTATTTAAGAATAAAAAGGTGAAAATGTTTCATTTTATAATATTATTAAAAATAATTTTAATAAATATATTATCAGGAAAATAATTTAATATATATATGTATATTTATTGTTTCACAAACATTTATGTATGTAAGATTTATATTTTTATAACTGCATATACAATGTTATGTGTATTCAGACGTGTATGTGTGTGTGTGTATATGTGTGTTACTGGTTCCATGTAGCTTGGGAAATATGTGTTATATATGTTGTGTGTACTGACTATTTGGTGGGATAGTGTGTATGTGCGTATGTATATATGCGTGTATAAGATAAAATAAGTTATTAATTCCTTCGTGTTGACTAAATATACGCAAACAAAATATATACACGCATATAGACAGGAACACCAATAAAATATATAACAGATCCAAAAGCATTATTTGAGGTTCAACGAAAACATTAAAAGATTAAATGAAGATAACTACTTGCCGCAAACCTTAATTGTTTTATGACCTTCACTATATGCTCTTTCATTGACAATTCTAGAAAGAAAATTCGGATTGCCAACACACAAACAGAATGTCTCATATCGAGAATATTCCACATTGAACATGAAGAAAAAATTAATTATTTTTAATAATATGTAAAAATCTCCACTTTCACCTGAAGACGGTTTGTTAGACCAGACCAGAAACACGTGTCGTGAAATTATGTAAAACAAAGTATAATATTTTTTCTCAATAAATCCACATTACAACCAAAAACGTTTGCGGCACCCCTCTTCTTTTTTAATATACTTTTTCTCTCGTTGGAACCACTACAACATATTTCTTTTATATATATATATATATATATATATATATATAAATATATATATATATATATATATGGAATGAATTCAATAACCAATAAATACTATTCTTAAAAGAGTGCTCAATAAAAATAAAGTAGATATAATTATTTATTTAAAAAGCAAAATATAACATAAATATGTTATATAAATCACTACATAAATAACCATTTTGTTTCAAAAATTTTCATGTTAAATCAAGTGATGATGTTTAGATGTAAACATTAGAATCTTATCAAGTAAAATTGAATGTAAATTGAATATATTTATTTTATATCTCATTTTAAAATATATGATGTTGAATTTAAATTTTCAACATCATCCTTGATAAAACACTGAGGGGAATTAAACAAATGGCTATATTTTTCCCGAAATTATAACATTTATGTTATAAAATTTTTTTTAAAATAATAAAATATATATATATATATATATATATATATATATATTATAAATTCACCATATTTTAGTTGTAGTTTTCTTACTTCCCAACCTTTTCCTCTATCACTTCTTCCATTAAAATAAAAAATTTTTAGCTTTTCCACTTTATTGAAACCATTCTTTATATGTAAAACCTTATTTCTCTTAAATCAGGTTTTACCATCCATTTACTAAGTATGTTATGTATTGTTTTTCCTCTGTCCCTCTTGCCTTCAATCTATCCTGGATATCAGATTTTTCTAGCACTCTTTTCTCATTATGCCTCCTAAAAATTTCAACTGTTTCTTTTCTTTGTTAAATAAAAATAAATTTGTTTCCATTTTCTCTAAAATTTTGTTGTTAATCAACATATTTGGTCCATTGTATTTTTTGCATCCTTTCTGTATTAAACAAATTTTTGTTGTTGCTTCCATCTTTTTTCATCTTTGAGGAGATTGTCCAAATAGTCGAATTCACTATCATACAGGAAGATGGATAAAATTAACAGTTCAGAACCCTTTTCCTTTTTTTTTTTTGAAATTTTTTTATTTTATTATTTTGGAATAAAATTTTAAAAATTCCAAATATTTTCCATCCTCTGTTAAAACATTTCCTGAATATTGAAATATTTGCACTTGTTTGATTTTGGTATCTCCGATTTGCAATTCACACTTTGGGTTCACTGTTTTGCTAACAACCATGCATTCTGTCTTCTTGCAGTTGATATTTAATCCTTTCTTCTTGCTTTCTTTCACTACCTTCTGTAGGAGTTTTTGTAGTTTTCTCTCTGTGTCTGCTATCAACACTGTCGTCTATTGCTCCATATTATTATGTATGATTCTTGGTCAGAAAATATAACTAATGAACATAATAGTTTAACATAGAAACTATCAGAATAACAGTATAAATAATAATAATAATATAGAATAACAGTATAGATAATAGCACAAAATCTTATATGACAAGATGGATCATCCAATCCAGGCTAGAAAATGAAAATAACTATTATGAACAAGGAGAATAATGGATTGAATAATGGATTCCAGTAGACACTATAGTCTATTGAAACAGCTCAATCCATTATTCTCCTTGTTCATAATAGTTATTATTTAGGATAAAATTAAAAGGAAAGAAAAGGCAGGACAAGTGTCAGGGCCTCACCAGAGAACTGACAGTTCTCGAATATGAATGTGTCAGTAATACCAGTGGCAGTGTGAGTGCTAGGAACAATTCCAAGAAGAGTAATAAAAGGCTAGAAGAACTAGAAATTCAAAAAGAACAACTTTATTAAAATCAGAAAGACTACTAATGATAGTATTGAGAAGACTTGCAGCCACTTGATCTTCAATGTAAACAAACATTGTGAAAAAACAGTGAGTACAAATAATATCTTATTGTTTAGTATAAAACTTGTAAAATAAGCAAAGGTACAATGTTATGAATAAGTGACCAAGGAAATTGATACTGAATGTCTAAATCTTGCCAACTTAAATATCATCAGATTTCCTCTATTTTTTTTTTATTGAGGTTGGATAAATGTATGAAATTACAAACTTCACATTTCTAGCTTACAAAATATAATAACCTTTTTTTATTACTATCTTTAGCATTTAAGTTATAAGAAAGGAAGCTATAATAATGTTGGCAAATATTTTTTCTGTTAATGTATAATGTGACTAGATTCTTGTATATCATATGACTAGTAATTTCTTGCTCTTTGAGGAAATAAGAGAAGCAAAAAGTAAAAAAAAATCAAAGAGGTAGGAAGGTAAGAGAAGAAGAAAATGTGCAGTGAAAAAAAGAAACAAATAGAATGAAAATACAAAAGAAATGGTTAAAAAGAGAAGAATAAAATGTATAAAAGAAGGAAAGAAAATGTAAAGAATGAAGCAAAAAAAGAAAGGAAAAAATAAAGTACTGAAGGGAGGGGAATAACTGTATTTTATGTCAGAGATTTACTCAAATGAAAAATAATTTTAAAAAATTATAGCTTTACATGTAATGTCTTTTTACTCAATATTGTTTGTTAAAAAAACAATGCCTTTTATGCAAAGTTGTTTATGCAACTATGCCTCTCTGTGGAGTAATGGTTAGTATGATTGCCTGGAAGACCATTGTAACTATAGGAAATTTGATTTTCATTAGCTGCCCTACACTTGTAACCTCATAAGAAACCAAGATAATTTTAATATACAAGTATCTTACCAAAGATCAGTGGTTCACTGATTAACAAACTAATTTTACAGACCATTACTGCTTTTGTGGAATTGATTCTCACCTGGTACTCTATATTTGTCACCTAGTACCATATTAAATTAAAACTGATAATTACTTATTTAGTGTACCTCACTATAAAGTAATGTATAGCAAACTACTTTTACAAGCCATTACTATTGTAATAGGTTTTATCCTTACTGAGAGTCCCACATTCTCTATACCTGTCTTTTGTTTTTTCTGAGATTGGAAATAGAAAGATGAGCCCCAGAAATATGTAACTATACCATATGAAAGAGATGTTTGCTGGACAGATCAATAAGAATTGTGGACATTACATCAGGCTAGTTTTTAGTTGTAAAACTACACCTCATAACCTCCTTATTGAGTTGGTTTTTTTTTTATGAATAAAGTATTAGAGAAAAGGTTGCATTTATAATATTCAATGTGGATGAGAATATAGGGAAGAAATGAGTTGTCCCCTAAAAGTCATACTCAATAAACATAAGAAAGCCATATCTAAAATGGAAGTAAAAAAAAAATCTGATATGGCAAATGATGTTTGGAGAAAAAAAGTTACATGTGGAAATCAGTATATATAATTAAAAACATACTACTGGGAAATGAGAAAATTGAAAGATGTAGTAGCAGTTATTTGCATAAGTCAGGCCAGTAAGTTTTGTGTATTTGTTCAGAAAGGAAGGGGTTAAAGAACACTCCCACTTTTCATATATAAATTAGAATCACCTGTATTATTTGGGTAACTATGAATGGTATTGTCTGCATATTTCATGCTACTAGGAATTAAAGGAGTTGGTATACATATATTAGTCATCATAGTCTTTCTGATATCTTGTTCTGTACAAAAAAAAGACTCTTTACTCTTTCCTTAAAGATTATATATTTGAAGAAGGCTGTAGAAGAGTTCAACCAAAGGTTGTGGTAATAGTATTTGCAACACAGAGCTGTCCAAACCTTGGAATCATATTTTCACTTTTTTAGTGAATAATTCTAAATCATAATTTACTATTCAAGTTTTTGCTTCACAAAACAGAATTACTTTCAATTATGTACAGTAAAGGCTAGTCCTCTGTTCTTCATTAAGTACAATTTACTTTTGTAAAGTCAGAATATAATCATGCACAATTGATATTAAAACAAAAGAGTGCAAGTAAATCACAGATTTTTTAGTTTTCCTCATACAAAATTCTATTGCTTTCTAAAGTTATGGGTTACTCTGAAATGATTTCTATTTTATATTAACTCATATCAGAGGAAGATATTGATAGTATGTTGGTAGAGATTGAATCTTCACCAATAACCCATAGTCTTTTTTTTAACCTTGTTACAGATGAGTAGCAGTCTGCCAAAGTAGAGCTTGACATGAAAAATAGAAGTGCATCATTAAATTCCTCCATGCAAATGTAAACCTATATCTATCATTATCAATAATTAGCTGATAGAATTATAATAGTTTTTCTCCACTCACTTAATAATTGTTTTGCAATTGTCTTTCATTACTGATTATGATAGAAATCTGCCTTGTAATTCACTTTTATGATAAAATATCTTTTTAACTATCATTCACTTATTTAACAATATCAAATTTGTGTCTGTATAAGAATTTTGTTTAACTTATAAATGCTCACAAAAATATATTTTAGTTGGACATCTTACTAAAAACAAACTGTTATAGCTTTCAAATCTCTCAAAAGAAAATTCAATGTAATTCATACAACTACAAACATTTTTACTCTACATCTCAACAAGTTCAAATTTATAGAAAATTGCACTGAGGATTTGGTAATTTGAAAGTAGGTATTTCCAAGTGAATAGAACATTTTTTTCTGTGTTTTGTAAGAGCAGGTGTTACATTTTAGCAAAAAAATTGATGGGTTTGCTTTATGACATAGATCTTTATCTTTCCACAAATTGTAAAGTAAGCTGCCAAATTACAAATGGACTTGAAAAAACTGAATGTAAATCTTAACCTAGAATAACAATATTTCGGCTATTCACCCTTCTGTATTTGATAGTCATTATTTTAGCCTTTTACCATGCTCAGTTAAAAAAAGGAAAGCCAATTGCAAAGCAATGAATAATAAACTTGTCATTGCTTATTGGGGTCTGCTAGTGTTTATGAGCCCTTTGGCTCCTATATGCTAGCAGACTAGGAATGTTGTAGGAAAAAGACGTGTAAAAGTTATAGAAGAAAAGTCACAAGGTATGCTTTGTTAGGGTAAAAAATATCACTTAAACTTGTGGGTAGGAAAAAGTTATACATAAAATAAATAATAATAGAATAGGTAATATTTTAATATTTTTACTACCATAGATATTTTAATTTATTTAATACATCTTAAATCTATATATAATTTTTAATAAAGAGATAAGTATGGTAATATTTTAACAAATTAGATATTAACAATAACAAGTTTTTTAATTTATACCAATTAAAAAACTACCATTCAAATTCAACATTTATTTTTTTATTAAAATATCACTTATTTTATTTCTATACATTAAATATGACTTTTTATTAAATGAATTAAAACATTACTTATTTTATTAAATTAAATATCTTTTAGTTAGACATAAATTAAATATTCTTTATTTTATTAAAATTATTACTTTGTGACTTTTTCCCTACTTACAAAATGAGGTTATGGCATATGACACCATCACCATTAAAATCTTTATTTAGAAATATTTATTTCTACTTAGATATATACAAATAATTACAGACATTCAAATAATATTAACTGACACTTGACAGGAATGAATTGTTTTAAATTGAGGTGGTGGAAAGTAGTTACTTGTAAATTTAAAAAAACATTCTGCAAACATCATTAGCTAACCTCATTAGCACTTTTTAGTCAATTCAACTTCTTAAATAACATGTCCCTTCAATCATGGCTCTATACAGCTTCTTTTTCTTTATTAAACAGTGTATTGCCATGTTTATTTGTTAGGAAAATTGGTGGATTGGTTTCCCATTATATTTTTTATGCTTTTTAATTCAGAACTCACTCTCCTAGAGTGGTTGCCAATCAAGGCTAGTATAGGCCCATTCTTCTATGCTATTTACCATAAACCTTTCATTTTCACTCAACTATGAGAGATATAGAGAGAAATATGAGGGGAAGAGAGAAAGAAATGGGAGAAAGAAAGAGAATCACATTCTTATCAACTGAATTTGCTATCAACATATGATTAATTTTCTCAGACCTTGCAAGGCACAAATGCAGTTCAATTCCCAGATTACATCTGTTGCTTTACTCTTGATTGGCACGCATGCACACACACACACACACACACACTCGTGCGCACGCACACACACACACGCACACACACAGAGTAGTGCACACATGCACACAGATCTATTTGTTCACCACATAAATTACTTTGTCAATAACTCATTCATTCTATTTATGAATCAGTTAAGAACCCACCCCTCCCTGTCCTCCTGTGCTGTGTCTGTTCTAAATGAGTAGACTAATTAACAATATAATTGTAAGCACCAGCAACAAGATATTTAATAAAAGACTGCAACAAAGTAACTGTTTGAAGGATTGTTATGGTAGGATTGTTCAAAGAAAGAAAGAAACAAGTAAACAAATAGTAATAATGAAAAGGTAGGCACTAAGGAGCTGCAATGACTTCCACTGGTGTGAAAGAAAAGTTTTTTAAAAAATGAAGATAACATAAGTAAGAAAGTGGACGAAGAGTGAATGAACAATTTTCAAGTTGCAGGAGATATTCAGAAGAAAAAAGTTAAGAAAATGAAGGAGATTGAAAATAAAGAAAAAAAGAAATAAGATGAAATAGACTAGTAGGAAAAGGAATAAAAAAAAGAGAATATATTAAGAAAGCATTGAAATAAATGAAGAAAAATAAAAATTACATAAAATAGGAAACAATGAGAAAGAAAAATAAGAAAGACTAAAGATGAAAAAATAAGAAAGAATGATGAAAAAAATATAAGATAAAGAAATATACAAAGAAAAAGGTAAAAAATAAAGGAAAACGACAATAAATATGAAGAAATAAGAAAAAATAGAAAGAAATAAGCATAAAGAAATAATCAGAAAGTTAAAAAATATAAGAAAAATAAAAAAGGAATATAAAAAATGAAGGAATAAGAATAAAAAAAGATAATGTAAAAGAGAAAATGAAAGAAGGATGAAAGAACAATATAAAAGAAATAGAAAGGAAACGAAAAGTTTTATAAAGAAAAGAAAAATGTAAAGATTTTAAGAGTAGCCTAGAAAAAGATAAAATGAATGTAGAAAGAATGAAAATAAAGATAATGTTGGATTATCATGTTTTTTAGTTAACAAGATCAAAGAGTATTGAATCTTCAGAAAATAACTTCTAGCAGTTGTAACATAGAAATTGCCTTCTGAAGTACAACTGAATAAAAGGAATGAAAATATGTTATGAAAATGTAAACATACAGTCATGTACACTTTGCTAAAATAATAAAGCAAACAATAAATATTAAAATCTCTCCTATAGTTTTTTTATTGACTGATTAAGATGTTTTAATTTTAAAACATAAAAGTATACTCAAGTAAGCATTTAAAACATACATGGATTACAAGCTTATTTAGCCACAGGTGGATGTGTCTCTGTCATTTTCAATATTTCATTAACACTCTTTGGGTTAGTCTCTCCAAATAAATAGTATTCCTTTTTTTTTTCTCTTGTCAATCTTAATTTTGACTTTCCCTTGATCAGAAATAAGTAGACATTTTGTAGCATTATTGTTCCCTCTGAGACCTTGTCAAAGTTTAGATAGAATGAGGAAATACACTACAAGAAATAAACAAATACAATTAGGAAAAAAGTTACAAAAATGTCTATTATAACCATAATTGTAATTTACCAAAGTATATTTAGAAAAAGGTTAAAAAAAAAAAAAATTTATTAAGGTTTTGGAAACAGCTATTAGGATACATACATATTATCATACTGAATATAAAATGGATTATCCAAAAATTAATATCAACTGGAGATGGTTCAGGTGTGAAAGAGAAACATTTATATATATTAATTAGATATAAATAAATTTATACAATTCGCAAAACAATACATATATCAAATAAAATTTATTTTTCTGACCATGTCCTAAAATTTTGAATATTTTCTACTTTTTAATAATTATAAAATATATGGCAATGAAACTGAGATATCATTAAGCATAAGCAGTGAAATTTTATGTAATATTGATCCTCTTATATGCCAGTGAATGTTGGACAATCTCCTCACAGATTAAGAAGAGACTTGAGACAACAGAAATGTGGTTCTACAGAAGGATGCTGAGAATACCATGGACTGAACATATAAGCAACAGCAAAATTTTAGAGAAAATGGAGCAAAAAAGAAAGATAGTCAAAATTTCCAGGGCACATAATGAGGAAAGAAGGCTTGTAGAATTTGACACTAAAAGGATATATTGATGGCAAGAAGGACAGAGGAAAACAGTGCATACCCTCCCAAACAAACTTGTGTAATTAGTTGATAAAACAGGACTAGTAGGCATAGCAAAAAAGACCTTATAGAGAGCTACAAAGGACAGGAATTTGTGAATAGTTTCAGGTCATCCATGTCCTAAAGGGACATGGCATATAGAAGAAGAAACATTATTAATAAGTATTGGTATTAACAGCAGCAACAAGCATTGCAGAACCCATTTGTGTCTGTGCTTACAATAATCTCCTCTTTTTGTTTCCTCTGGCATGACAGACAAAAAAGAAACAATGGCCTTTTATTTAATAAAAAAAAAATCCAACTATAAAAAGCACAATTTGTATCCATATATATTTTGTGAGTGAATATTACACTTTTTACACAACACTCAGATACTACACTCTTATTATTGGCAGGGGCCAGGGTACAACACTTTGATTTTAGGCAAAGTGAACAGATCCTTGTTATAGATGCTGATCCATATGTCAGTAATCACATCATCTGTGACAGGTTCTATGTTAATATATTAAAGATGACTATTTTTTAATTGTATATATCCCATGATGATGATTTTTCTATTTGCATATATACCATGATGATGATCTTTTTTTTTAATAGTAATCCTTAATTACTTGTTAAGAATTTTAGTCTTTTTTTATTGATTTGATCAAACATTTTATATTTACCTTTTTTTTCTTGGTTTATTATAATGAACATATTAAGATTATTTAGTTACTTATTACGTTAGCAAAATGGGAAATATTATAAATATTTATTTGCTTATTTTTTGAGGGTTGATTATTACATTGTCATTCCTGTAACATTTAATATAATTATTGCCCATGAAAAATTACATGGATATATTTGAATTTCTATGTGATACATTTTTAGGAAAAAAATGATTACACAGTAACACAAAGTTTGTTCAATTTAACTGACACTAAACATGCCTTGTGTTACTACTAAAACAGAATTTTATTATTATTATTTTTTTAATTTTGTAGGTTTTATAATTTAAAAAAGTTAGGGTAACAATTCTTTCAGTAGTGTTGAACATACCTCATATTTTATAACAATGAATTTTCTCATTAAGTAGAAAGGTTGCTAACTGCAGGTAAATTAAAGAAACAGAAAAAAACATGGTTCATTATGTAAAAATTATGTTATAAAATATGTTTATATAAAATAATTGTATATGTGTCTCCCTTGTATTCTTATCATGATTGTTTTATGATATAAAATAGAAACATGAAGTATACTGATTATTTTCATAACTATTTTAATGTTTGTCTATTTTAAAACTTTTTAAAATATTAATACTAACTTTTAATTGTTGTCAGTTAGAGAAACTGCTACTATCTTATACAGTGAATTAGATATGGTAAATTGGCTGGAATGGAAAACAAAATAGAAACAACTGGATTTTTATTTTAGTCAAACATAAAATCAAAATGCTAGACTAATTTGAGTTTAGTAAATACCTACAGGAA
The DNA here is from genome assembly GCA_903632075.3 of Acanthosepion pharaonis. Taxonomy (NCBI): domain Eukaryota; kingdom Metazoa; phylum Mollusca; class Cephalopoda; order Sepiida; family Sepiidae; genus Acanthosepion; species Acanthosepion pharaonis. Next base: position 43,746 of record CAHIKZ030003398.1, on the reverse strand, counting down.
ATAAAAAAATGTAAGCATATAATATTTTTCATGCATTGTAAGATTATAGTTTGAAATTTCTAATTGATGCAGCTAAATCACCAATTTTCCAGCATCCATGGTTCCAGAACCAACAGAAGTCACATGATTATCTATTCATCTGGGATTGATGATGCCAGGTGACATTGTCTTTGTTCTCATAATGATGAGCTGGGTGGTAAAAATATTGGAATACAACAACAGAAAAATATATTTAAAAACTCCTACATAAAAACTTAATAATAGTAAGAAATTGACATAAGAGTTCCATTTATGCTATCAATTTTGACAGGATTATTAGAAACTTAAATTTAAAGAACATTTATTATATTAAACTCTTTGATAAATGTCTGAACAAGATTGCTAAAATTTACCATATTTAACATACACTTCATAAAATGTGAGTGATATTTAGCCTTCATAGAAGGCAGTATATATTAGCCTTGGGTTTGGGGGTATGTACATTGTATACATATTATTCTTACACAGCTGTTCAGCTCTCTGTCTTGAATAAGAAGAGGAATATTGCAGTCTTTCTGTTATCCTAAAATATGCAATATGCTTCTAATTTTATCTATATTAAATGTTGCACTGGACAATTAGGTGCTAGAAAATTGGTGACCTATCTCTATAATAGTTATCAATACAGAAAATTGAATTAGTAAACAGAATTCAATTTCGTACTAAGACTGTATGTATTTACTTAATATTAAAGCCCTTGTCCATTTCCAGATAACTTGACCAAAATATATCTTGTCTGTAGTATGCCAGGTTGCTTGATGAGAAAAATTGGGCAACCACTTTCCCTTAACTATTATATCTGCCTGGTCAGTAACATTAAAAAGCTGTTACACTTATTGTCAACTTTGACAGAGGAGAGCAATTTTAAACAATAAACAACTTTGATTGCTAGTATGTGTGTTTGTTTTTTATAATGTAATTGCCAATTCATATATAAACTTTCAGGAAAATAAAGAGGTTTTGTTTAAGCCTGTCACTGTTTTTGTTCGATGCAGTCACTATGTCTATGGTAGACAGACAATGTTAGCCTCATTGTATGGTTTCTTTGTGGATAACTGTCTAAGCAATCCTTGACCATTAATCAGAGTAAGTCACCTTTTGTGGTCATTTCAAACCAGTCAGCTTCAGACAATGCAATTTCTATACTACAAAATATTTATCATCTTTATTACTTATATAGTCATATTAATAAAGTTTCTGAGGAACATGTTTTGTGTATACATATACATAATGAGTTATGTCAAAAGCAAATTGTTATCTCTATTTTCAAACAAGAGTTTTTATTCAACAATCTAAAGAATTCAAGAATATTTTCTTATATAAGTTAAGATCTAGTGGAATTACTACTAGCAGATTGGAGAGATTTTATCCTTTCATCTAGTTTTTTTATCCTTTTTCAGATCTGCTATCTTCTCTTGTGATATATCCAATGTGATTACATTGAAAACAAAATGCATATCTTCATTTACAGAAGGTTTTTCTGTAGCTTTTCCTTATTTCTTGGCCCCAAATAGCTAAGATGTGTTAAGTAGGATTAGTGGTGACTGACTTGGTTATGATTAACACCATTTCTGAACTTAACATTTTTTGTCAAGTATGATATCACATTTTCATGGATGATGTTTTTTTTTTCTTCAAATAATCAGAAATGGATAATGTGAGATTTCCTTACTGCAAAATAGATTCTTTTTTGTCATACTATAATCAAAATTCCACCTGACATATGTCATTTAAGAAAAATTCCTAATTAAGCATTCCTCAACACATATATTTCTGTATTTGAAAATTGAACAAATAATGATTTCTCTTAAAAGATGAATGTTGATTGAACTAAGAAACAAATTTCTTCCGGTTTCTCAACCATAATAAATGTGAAGAAAATGACATACTTGCATTCTAGGGATTATTTGAATACATTTTAAATTTTCCATCACCTTGATAGCTCATTTCAACATTAATTGCACAGTTGTTTGATTTACAACTGAAATAATAATAATTTCCAAATGTATTTGAAGCTGATTCACCAAACAAGACTCTATCTTTTGAATTCAAACAATCCTCATGCTTCTTCAGTATGAGGTATTATAGAGTTATTTCTCTTGTGTATTGATAGTAAATTGAATAATTATTAATAAGTAGCAAAAAATGGAAATAGGGATAGATCAGCCACACGCTCTGCAAGCCTACTTCTAGTGTCATCAGGCAGGCTCTTGACTGGAATCCACAAGGGAAACGAAAAGTGGGTCGACCAAAACAGACTTGGAGCAGAAGTGTTGACGCAGTGATAAAGGCAGCCTGTATGACATGGGCCGAGCTGAAGTGAATCGCCCAGAACTGTGTCCATTGGAGAGGTGTTGTTGTGGCCCTATGTTCCCCAAGGAATCAAGAGGCATAATATATATATATCTTTAGCATATGCTAAATTTTCAGTCAGGGTGTTTCAGTATATGTGTTAGGTATTTGTGCATATAACATACATTTGTATAAAGGGGTGGTGAAAAATTCTTGCCTCAGCCAATTTCTTTGTATATGTGCACACATGCATGTGTGTGAGTGTATTCACTTAAGTTAAAAAAATGTGTCAAACACAAGGTTTGAAAAGTCAATGCTTTCAATTAAAAAAGAATATTATAAAAAAAAAGCTTTCTTCTCGCAAGTGAAAAGATTAGTGATGAAATATTTTTGTTTTAACAAGACAATGCTCCCATTCACTCACATTGCAAAGGCCACAGAAAAGTGGCTTGAGAAATTTTCAGTACCTGCTGAGTATATGTATTATTATCAGCAGCAACAACAACTATTGCTTATTGGCTACAAGACAGAGACCTTTTCCAAATCCTTCCATGACAACCATGACTGCTATTCTTGTCTTCTATATCTTACCAGTAATATTTAATCTCCCCATCTTCTATCTGCTATTTTCTTATTGCATTTGACACCCATTAGGTACCAATCAAGCAACATTTTACTCTCTGTTATCCTTTCTTCTTGCTATATATTCTTCCCACCTTCATTTTTGTCATTTAATCAATTCCGCATCTCTTACTTTGTTCTCTGACTCTTTAAATGTATTAAGACAGTTTTATATATATATATATATATATATATATATATATATATATATATATATATACAAAATTCTACATTCAATACCATCACTTGATAAGACACCAGAAGTGTTGAAACAAAATGGTTATTTTTGTATTTATGATATAATTTTTGAATAAATAATTATATATATATATATATATATATATATATATATATATATAATAACCATCACTTTTCTAAAGTCCTTCCATAAAAATCATGACTGTGGTGTGTTCCCCCATGTCTTAACAGCAAATCTCTCCATGGTCTTTTCCAATTTGGACAATCAACAAACCTTTTGCTCCATCTGTTATCCTTTCTTCTTGCTACCAGTTCAACTTACATTCAATATTTGTTGCTTAATCACTCCTATGATATCTCTTATCTTGATCTGTTCTTTGATCCATGTTGATCTCTCCTTATCCATATATTTAACATTGGACTTTCAATTGATCTTTATGCATTATTATTGATTCTTTTATTTTGGTTTTGTTTTTGTTTTTTTTGTATGTGCATGTGTTGAATATATTTTTAATTAAAAAATGACAAAATTCGTGCAGTGAATAGATTTATGTAAATATTTAGTTTATTTCCTAAAAAACTAAAAAATTTACATATAACTTGTTTTTGCTTTCTTTCAATGTTGACCAGTGTTCCAGCAATAACAACATTAGTGCAGCAATCATGTTAAACATATTGTCTGCTGAAACTTGTGCTAAAACCTTATAATTGTTCAATGGTGGATAAAATATTATTTGTTTAGTTTAAAATTCAGAAAGTATTGAACATTAAAAAAATTTTTGTCAGTTTGTAAGTACTATAATGCAGTTGCAAGGTTACTTAAATGCATTTTTTTGTTGCAATGCCTATAAAAATGACAGGATTATTTATGTATTGTTTAATTATACAAATATTTACATATGTGATGTGTGCATGTATAATATTTTTCAAAGAATGCACAGATACTATACTGATGTCTGCTGGAGAGTGATCTTTTGATTTGAGGAGTACTATGCTTGTGAATGGATAATTCAAAAGGAAGCAGTTTTTTTTATGTGAATAAGGCCAAGAAAGACAAAGAGAAATTTTCTATGACTGAGTTTTCTCCTATTTTCTCTTTCTCTTCTTTCTTTGGCATTTTTTATTACTTCTAAGAACTTAGTTGATAATCATTAACCTGATGTTTTGATCTATGATAAGAAATCTTGTTAGTTTAGATTCAGTGATAATATATCTATACAAGAGATGCATGGGAAAAGAAAGAAGGCAGAGAAATGTAGCACAGATAAAATTTAAAAATAGATTCTTTGATTTGTGGCTAAAAGGAAAGCTAAAAATGAAACGAGAACAGAAAGAAAGTAATAAATATTATTTTCTTCTCTCAACCTCATTTGTTAAAATAAATAAGATTAAAAAACAATAAATTAGAAAAAAAAAAAGTTTATTGTTAGTGTTATGATCAAAAGATTTGAGTTTCCTGTCAGGTATCTGAAGTGTGACAATAGTTTTAACAATTTTTAGATTTTGATCTTTTGAATAGAGAAAATTTATTTTTTAACTTTATTTTGTAAATAGTTCTTTGATTTTATTTTTGGTAACTTAAGGAAGCTAGGGAAGGTGAAGGTTTGAAAAACAGTTTTTTCTCAGATTGAACAACTGAGTAGGTTTTCTCTTTGGAATAAGTCAGTCATGGTTAACTTTTGATATTAGCTTCAATTAAATTATTTTATCAATGTCAATACAAAAAGAAATGTCTGTGGGAATTAATAGTAATATTTTATTATTGCTAATTTTTCTTCAAGAAAAGTACATTGGCCTGATATATAAGTAGGCTTACTATAACTTGTATGCTTTAAAACAGGATAGTTTTCTTGTATAATAGTGTTTTCATGGCTCTTTACACTTCAGACAAACTGACATTAAAGAGAACAAAATCAATATTGATAGCTTATAGGTACCTCCACAGAAACACAATATCCAAGGTTTAAAATGATTTTTTAAAAATGAAATATCTTATTTGAATCTTTTATTTTAGTTTTAATTTCAAGATTAAATTTCATATTTCCAATAAGCAAAATATTTTGCTCTGTTTCAAAACGAATTTAAATTAATTGCTAGGAGGGTCTTTTTTTAAATAATTAAAAATTGTTGATTTTAGCACCATGTAATTCTTATTAAGAAACCTTTCAAAAATAAAATATACTTTTCTGAAACTTTATTTGAGGAATTAGCTGATTTTAAATTTATTTAATCTGATTTTAAACAAATATTACTTACTTTTAGTTTAAAATATTGCGAAAATACATTTAACATGAGGGCTGGTATTTACAGTTTATCTATTTTTTTTCTATATGGGACATATCTAAAAATTATTTGAAGAATATAATGCGAATGCTTTTTTTATATCATATTTAACTACCCAGTAATCTTAAAAATTTAGGAAAATATTTTGCATAATCAAATGTTTTATTGAATTTTAAGTATTTTGGCTATAAATTTTTTTATAGTTATTCTTATTTTCTGATAATGTTGTCTATGGACAACTGTATGTACAAAAATCAGCATGTTTATAAACACACAAAAAAAATTCAAAATTCTTTCACTGAATTGAATTTATGATGTAGTTTTTATAGTACAAACTAATACAGAATTTTAAAAGATTTAAAACTTCATAAATTATTCTAATTAAAATTTTCATTATAAAAAAATTTCATTGTAAAAATTCATTATTCCTTGAAAATTTTTTTCTTAAAACAATATTGTCCATAATATATCTTATTCATAAAAGCTTTTCTAATGTCTTACTTTTATTGCATTTTTTATTTTACAAAAAAATTGATTTAAATTTTCCAAGTATAACTAGTATAAACATTAAGTGATATAGAAATTAATTTTTCAAAATTTCATAAAATTAAATAAGTGAGTGGTATCAGCTGTAAAAAAAATTGTTTTTACCAAGATTTTCTAAGTAAAAAACTTTGTAAAATAATTTCATTCATAAATAAGTTCTGAAAGTTTCATTAAAATCTGACAATTTATTTGATTTTTGCAAGAATTTACAAATCAATGTGTTTTTCACTACAAAAAAAGACACTAAAATTTCCGTTACTAATCTTTGATCATCCCCATTAAAGATAAACAAGATTTTTAACCAAAATTATGGATGTTCTGTAAAGGATAAAAAATATAATTTAATAATTAAAAATTTCTTTGGTCTTTCTTCTTAATAATGGCATAAAGATTTTAATGATAAAATTTAATTTTTATTAAGTTTGAGGCATTTTTTTTTCATCATTCTGTCCTTTCTTTGTGTGTGTATCTAAATTTTGTATTTAGAGACTTCACTTTATGACTTAAATATTTCCTAATAAGTAAATTTAGACTATTATAGTTGTGTAGGCTGGAAATGAATGTTGGATTATTATATTATCCTGATATTCTCAGCAGAGAAAATCAATATTCTACAAGCTTTTACCTTGATTTGAACACTGTTAAGAAATATATAAGTATATTAAACATAAGTCAAACCAGTTTTCTAATTATTATTTAATTTTTGTCTCAGTTGTAATTTTTAGTTTTTACTGGAGATGGATTGGTACCAAATCTCAATACTGCAGCACACTCTTCATTATTATTATTATTCTTTGTCATTAATATTCTAGTTAGTAGTTTTGTTGTTATATGGTTGACTGGATTATTTCAATTCTACCTCAGATTCTGAATTGCTCCAATTTTCATATAAAGCTCTTCAGGATACCAAATGTCACTTCATAAATCTTTTCAGTTCTTTGGCAAAATCCAGATATTTTATAATTTTCAACCTGGATCAATGACAATGGTTGTATTATTGTTTATCAAATACTGTCATTTGGATGGTTTTGATTCAGCTCTAGATTTCTACTAACCCCTTTGCAACTACTCTTCTAAGTATTCTGATGATAATGCATTCAACTCAAGGTGATACCTTATGGGTATTACCTTGGTTGGGAATCCATTCTTCATATTCCACAATTAGTCCTTTTTTTCATTTCTTTTCCAAAGTTTAAATACTTGCTCAGCTTTTTACATTGTTTCAGTTTTAATCTGTGATCTGCTAGGATGGAAACTAACAAATTTGTTCACAGTGACTAAATTTATTGTCAGGGGTTATCTGTTTGCATTCACAAAGTACCCTAGAGTAGTTTCTGCTAAAATTTCAGCCTGTGGTCTTTTGGAATAAACAATATATTTTGTTTAGAAGGGTTAAGTCTATTCTGAATTAGATTGAATAATTCATTTGTATTTCAAAATCCTTTAGAATTTTAGTTATTTTATAATAGTTTTCTGTAGTTTTCTTGGTCAAATTATTGATGTTATTTACAAACAAAATGCTTGTATATTTAGACAGGATACTCTTTATTTTGGGCTGGGTATAATTTGAATATATATTACTCAGCTCTTTTCAAGAATAACAAATATTTGTCAGTTAACACAAACATCATTGTTCACAATAATATTTAATTAATGTCCCAATAGAAAATCTTCATCAATTTAAGTAGGAAATTAGAAATTATTATTTAATTAGCTGTACACTCTCCTTCTTTATTGTCATTCATTTTCTAAAGATTCTGCTGTTTATATTAATGTACTGGAAAATGAAAGCAATTAGAGATAATTTAATTTTGCTGAGCTATTGATTGATCAGATAATTAAACATTGAGGAGGGTTTATTCATTAAGATTTCTTAATTAGGAAAATACATCAAAACAAGGAAAACTTATATTTCTTAGATAATATATTATTTGATAGCATCTATTTGCATTATTTACATTGTTTGGACTGTTTTCCACATGGCCCAGTGGATAAAATTGTTGGTTGGATCTAATGACCTGACCCAAAGAGTTGCGAGTTCAATACCTTGGAGAGTTGAGGCAAAGGGAAATAACTGGATAAGGCATGGCACATAGAACTAGAACAGTCTACCCTGGTGGATGAAATAAAGGATTCAGTTCAAAATTCCAATCAGCTGAAGGAGATCAGAACATATATTGGCCAAAACGTGAATATGGCAGTAAAGATGAGAACAACAGTCCAAACAATGTAAATAGTGTAAATAATTACAATACCTCATCTTAGAAATATAGCAGATATTGATAGCATCTAAACATAATTTTTTTAACCTTTTAAAAATTTTCTTTTAGTTATGTTTTTGCTAAAGATAAAAACTAATATCATTTTCATATTGATTTTCTTGCTTAGTTAATATATTTTTGTTAAAGATAATTATTAAAGATGAATTTTTGTTGATATTGAACTGAAATATTTCTGGCATGATTTAAAGATAATATTTTTTTATATTATCTTTTCATATTCTCTTTTTCTTTATAGTATCTGTAAAGGAGTTGATAAAGATGGTGATAAATATGCCTATTATTAATAACTGAAGAGAAATCAGGATGGTTTGTATTGTAGTATTAATGTTTATTATATATATATATATATATATATATATATATATATATAATATATATAGTAATACTTATCTAAGATTCCAAATTTCTAGCTCAATTCTTGCTCCATTATATTCAAATTATTATTGTTAACATATAAAATTACTTTACATGCACACAATCAGTCACACAACCTGATTTTGTTACTTAGTAATACCATATAATCCATTTATCTCACTATTAAATAGTGAGTTCAGATTGCTAATATATTGCTTCTTATTCTGCATTAGTATACATTAGATTGTTATAATTCCATGTGCCATACCTTTGAATATTTCTGTTTTAGTTAATTTCCCTTGATAACTCAACTAGCTTTTGTTCTCTCTGCTATGGCCAGAGATTGAACTCACAGCTCTTTGTGTCAACTCACTTTTGGTACTTGGAGTTATAACAATCTATTCTTGTGGACTAAGTAAAGGATTTGGTTTAAAATTCCAACAAATATCATATGAAGAAGGTAGGAGCAAACAAGAGTTGAAATGTGAATATGACAACAGTCCAAACAATATAAATAGTGTAAATAAATACATACTTTGCATATGCAATACTTTCCTAAGTCACAATTTATCATCATTTTCTTCTACTGACAGAATCCTAAATATTCAATTGGAAATATAATTTGGTTTGTTTAGTTTAATATTCAGAAACAAAAGTTTTTGACAGTTTATAAATACTATTTTTAATCATATGGGTAAAATGCTGCTACTAATTCTACTGCTATAAAAATATATCATACCCATTTTTTTAAAATTTAGTTTTTTACATGGTTGAATTACAAATGCAATCATCATTTAACTATATATTTAACTGACATTTACATTAATAAGCTTAATAAAATAACTCAACTAATCCTAAAAGTTTGAGAGGGTGCTGAAAAGTTCTTGGCCAACTCAATCCCCAAAATTTGAGCATTATTTCATTATTTTAGCTGTGAAGAGTATTCTTTTATATTGTAAAGTACCAGTTTGCAGGAACTTAGCACTTTCCAAATCATGGTAATTGTTCTGATCTTTCCTCTTTGGTATCTTGACTTTATAAATTTAAGTGGAGTACAGGATTGGCAGCTAGGTCTCATCATTTTGCAGTAAGATGGATGATGTAAACATAAGTTCTATGCTAACACTTTCTTTCCTTGCACTTCTGACTTGTGGAACTTTTTTGCAGCTTTTTGCTTCCCAGTCAACTTTGATCTTCAAAAATTTAAATGCAATTTCAGCCATTATCTTATGTCTTTTTAATTCCTGTTTTATTGTCCTCTCTCCTTAAGACTTTCTTTTACTCATATTCTTTCACACACAGTAACCCTTGCATCTTAACTTAATGTAATGAATTTAAAAAAGTTTTTTTTCTCATTCTTTTACACCCAGTAACATCGTGTGTTTTAGTGGCTTTATTGCTTTGTTTTAGGTTAAATGATAATAAAAAAAATCTTTGACTAATCCATGTCAATGGAAAGTATGGAATTTTCAACTGTTGAATTCAGGCTATCATGAACTTTTTGTTCTTGTAGAAGAAATCTTCAAAGGAAATCCATGAATTGATACAAACATTGTGTGGTGAATGACCATCATTCTCAATTGTGAAGAAGTGCAGTGCTGATTTTTAGTATGGAGATTTTGTCACCCAAGATGCAGCATAGTCTGAAAGAGCTTCAATGGTGCCAACTCCTGAAACTGTTGATCATGTTCATAACCTAATTTTGTCTGACAATTCTCAGCCAAAGGAATTGCTGAGATACTAGAGATATCTAGGGAATGTGTTGGGTTTATAATTCATGAGCTGTTGGATATGCAGAAGTTGTCAGACAAATGGGTGCCAAAATGTTTGAATAGTCACTAGGAACAATATCAAATAAACACCTTTAAGTTGATTTTGCAACATTTTCAGTGATCTAGTGATAATGTTTTGGAATGATTGTAACTTTTGATGAAACATATTTGCAGCACTATAACCAAGCAACAATGCATGCAGTAGTGTCACTTATGTTTTCAATATCCAAAGAAATTCAAGATCCAAAATTCAACAAGAAAGACAATGGTCATGGTTTTTTGATAAGGAAAATATTTTGAAAACTATCTTATCAGGGGCTAAACAGTTTTGCTATTACAATTGAAAAAAATTTTAAATGCAAAAGACAGTGTGCAAAACAGATAAAAAGTGTTTGTTTGCGGGACAATAAACCTGTTCACAAGGCTGACAAGGCTGTATGTTTTTAGGAATTTGGGTTTTGAGTTCATAGACCATTCACCCTACTCACCAGATCTTGCCCTATTTCCAATCTCCAGATCATAAAAGTGGTTTTGAAAGTGACAAAATTTTCAACTGATTTGGTGTTGAGAGCAGTAGTTGAGCAGAGTTTTAAGAAGAAAGGCTAAAGAAAATTGAGAAATGATGTAACAAGTATGACTAAATTTTTTACAGCTTTACCTGAATAAGAAGTAAATGCCATTGCAGTTTTTAAACTAGCAATATAGGCCAAAACAGGATCACAGCAAAAGATTCTACAATTATTTTCAGGAATTATTGCCAAATTAGCTTTTGACTGTAGTGGTAACTTCAGTGATTATTTTAAGGGATTGTTACCAAACATGTGGTTCTTAGCTAATTCTTTGACTAACTTTTAAATGCCTTCATATTTTTATACATGGAAATAGTCACTTGATTTACAATATGGTATCTCATTTTTACTCTTTTTTACTTTCTTCTTCTCTTTATGATTAGGGTTGTGCATTCATTGGAATTGAGAGAGAAAGACTTTAATGGATTTATCATTATTCTTTGCTTTATCTGCTAACATTTTCACATGATGAACAAATTTTGTTTTATTGATCAATGACAATAGATGATAATGATGCTGTCTTTGGTGGATTTGTACTATTTCAAGCTGAATAGGTGCAAGACAAATGAATATCCTTGTTAATGAAGATCTCATCTCAATATTCTAGATTATTATTATTATTATTATTATTAAACCCATTGAATTTTCATACCAGTAATATTTGGTGTCTTTTACTGGAAATCAAGTTACAAGAAGTCTCACTGATTATTCATCATTCCCCTCACGTTCTATATGAAATTAAATCACAATCTGGTAGGGAGTGTCAATAGTCAAAAGCCAGTCAAAAGATGTAACTGCACAGGTCGCACAACAAATCAACAGGGTTCAACTTGTGTAGCAAAACTTTTACTTACTCTGATCCAAACAAATGCTCCGTATCCTACAAGTTTGCTCCTCCATCTGACTGTGTGATCCACTATTTGATACTATTTCCAATCATGCATGTAACTGATCGATACTATTAAAAATAGTAACATCATGCATGCATAGTGTGACGATTGCAAATAGCCACTCCTTGTGACTACACATGACATCGTCACTCCCTTGCAACATCACTCGTGTTGGATTTACACACCAAACAGGTATGTGCCCACTTCACCTGGTGAGGTAAGTGTATTCTCTCACTACACAATATTATTATTATTATTTTGTTTCCTCTGTTTTCTGATGTGTACTCATTTCTTTCTGGGTCCCACCCAGGGACCTAAGGTTAGAAATGGCATCATGATGTTTCCCACTGCAAAAAAAAAAAAATTTTTTTTTACATAAAGCCCTTCGTAAAGTGTGGGCTGTACTTGTGAGAATAATTTTGTGTATTTCTTTAAGGCATGGGCTTCCAGGGATCCCTTCAATTAGTCTAATGGAATCTTTTCCAACCAATCTGAGGGCTCCAACTACAACGGGGATTGTTGATGTTCCCATGTGCCACATTTTTGAGATTTCGATTTCAAGGTCCTTGTATTTTGATAGCTTTTTGAAGATCTTCAAAGATACATTGCAGTCTGCAAGAGGCACCTTTTTTGTGTGCAATCTCTAATAACAATGTCTGGGCAGTTCTAACCACTTTTGCCCCAGTCCCTCAACCTCCGATGTCTTACTCTCTGGGTTGAGATGTCTACTCGGTCTTAACTGAACTTAAGGGAGTGACCGTAGGTCCCCTGAGCATCTGTAGATCATTCGACCGGTCCGCTGGTTTAATCCTGCTTCCTGCCCACGTTGTGTTTGGTTTGATCCAGAAAGCAGAAGTGATGTTCATCCATTCACGGTTGACTGGAGATGTAGACACGGCTGGAGAGTCTGTGCTAAGAAATTTAGAATGCACCAAAAAAAAAAAATATATATCTGCAGTAAGCTGAACAAACAACAATTCAATGGTTGAATTGTTAATGTCTTTTATATAGCAGAAAAGAATAGTATAGAAAAGAAACGGGTTACAGAAAAAAAAAGTAATTGATGTAAAAAAAAAAAAAAAAATTCATACACTGGATTCTAGACAGAGCAAAAAGGGTTGTGATTAGCTTGTTGTGTAATCGTCTCAGAATGATATGTGTCTCTTGATTATTGGCTTGTTCAATGATTCCTGTTCATGGTAGTAATAATAGTATAGTAGTAGTAATCTTCTTGGTAGTAGTAACAGTAGTAGTAATCTTCATGGTAGCAATAATAGTACTTATATTAGTAATCTTTGTGGTAGTTCTAATAGTATGTCAGTTCCAATCTAGTAATCTTGACTGCACTAGTAATAATAGTAACAGTGGTAAAAATCTTTTGATTATTAGTAATTGTAGTAGCAGTGGTAGTAATCTTCGTGGTAGTAATAATAATAGCAGTAGCAGTGTTAGATCATTGGAGGAGTAATTCACTTCTTTGTACTTATATCAACAAAATATGTTAGTGGGCGTTTGGTTCCAATTCTCTGACGTCACTCCCAATCTTCGACCTATCTCTCCAGCTCGACTGCACTTGACAGCAGACCAGCCAACCACTCTTTGATTAGTGTAGCTTGTCGGATGTTTCCATTTCCAGTGGTAGTAATAGCAGTAGCAGTGTTAGATCATTGGAGGAGTAATTCACTTCTTTGTACTTATATCAACAAAATGTGTTATCAAAGTTTGGTTCAACCCAAAATCTCTGAATTTCAATCTTCCTCATACCTATCTCTCCAGAATTATTTCGCATCTTGATTGCAGACCAATGAACCACTTTGTCAAATGTTTCCATTTCCAGTGGTAAAAAAATTGTTCTGTATAAGTGTTAAATCATTGGAGGAATAAAAAACTTCTTTGTACTTATATCAACAAAATTTGTTAACCTCAAAAATAAGATATTTACAATTTTAAAAACCACATCCATCTATCTTCGATATGTTGATCTCTCCATGTTATTAAAAATGCAGATGAAAAGCAGACCAGCCAAAAACTCTTTGAAAAAGAAGTGGAGTTGTACAATGTTTCCATTTTAACATATGAACTAATAATAACATTAGCAGTGTTACATCATTGATAAACACAAATAATTCACTTCTTTACTATTTATATCAACAAAATGTTAGTGGGCATTTCATTACACCTAACTACGTCAGTCCCAATCTTCCATATCTCTCAGCTTAAATGCAATTACAAAAGACCAATTGTGCTTTGATTAATGTATCCACAAAATGTTTCCATTTTTTGGTAGTAACTAAAAAATATAAAACAAAGATCATTGGATTAGCTTTCCAAACTTCACTTTTTGTACAAATATCAACAAAAAATATGTTAGTTAGAATGGTTTCCAATTCTCTGACTGTTCTACCAATCTTCAAACCTATCTCTCCAATCAAATGCATACTAATTATAAAAAAATTAGCCAATACTAATATATCTTTGATTAGTGTAAAATTAAATTAATCATATACTTCACATTTCTAGTGGTAGTCCAACTCAATTATTCGCAATAGATCATTGCAGGAGTTAATTCACTTTGCAAAACTTATATCAACAAAATATGCCCTTTGGGAGATTGTATTCCAATTTTCTGAATAATATTTATATTGGTCTATCTCTCCAGCTGCTTTGCAAAACATAGATTTGAATGATAACCACTCTTTGATTAGGTATTTAAAACATGATGTTTCCATTTCAGTGGTAAATCCTCGTTGAAAAAAACAGCATACTTTAATCATTGGAAAAAATTCACTTCTTTGTGAGGCTTATATCAACAAAATATGTTGAAACGTTTTTCTGAATTCTAAACTATGAAATCTCCACCCAATCTTCGACCTATCTCTAACAGAAACTTTTTATACGAACAGCAGACCAGCCAACCACTTCTGTCAACAGATTTCTGGTCATGTGCAACCCGTAACATAATGCCTTTTTTTGCCCATGTGTTATATGCATGAGTTTGTCGTTGCGTGACAATCTTCCATGGCCTCTTCATAAACAGACTATCACTGTTTTGCCATATTCTTCATTGCATAACTGGTCATCTTTTATATAGATAAATCTGGTTGATCATAAATAGGATTAAAAAATATGATTATCATGTGATTTTCATTTTTTAATCAAAATCATATTAATTTCAAATTCTCATAGCCTTATGAAAAGAATTTATTTAAAATCTTAAAAATCTTGTCTAAATTATTTTGAAACATTTCCAATGAAAAAAAAAAAAAAATAATGACCCAATTCAAAAGGTTCAATATCAGGGATTCCTCATCATAAATAAAAAGTGACTCTGAAATAATTTCTCAGTTAACAATTTTTAATAAAAAAAATTATGTGTGTGCATTTGTCCCAAACTCTGTTATCAGTTTGCTTTGATTGTTCTGTCTGTGTGTATCATGTAGTCCCAAAAAATTGTAACAGGTTCTATCTCCGTAACTGAGGTCTGGGTGGTGTTCATACCACTTCCTTTCAGTTTCCTTCCATAGAAGTTACAGATTTTCCAGTGCAGATATTGGCCAACTTTGTCATGCTTAGTTTTATATTCAGTGGGAAATAAATATCTTTGGTTGATACAAGATGATCAATTGTTTCTGGGTGGATATCACAGAACCTTCATTTTGGGCTAACAAAAAATATTTTAGTATTTTCTTTTCTTTTAATTTCTAGTTAATGACTTTTTTATCCCAGCTTATAAGAATAAAACTCTTCCATTTCAACTTTTAACCCTGCACTCCACTCACCACTGATGGGTACAAACAAAATTCTACATCAAATTGTTTGTTATGGGCAGCAGTATTGGCCATGAAACAGTTTATCTTGCCATTGTTTCTGTATCTGGTTGGTAGCATTTGTTTTTGCTTTCTTTTTTTTTAATGCATTTTCAGCTTCAATTGTATTATGCTTTACTTGTATTTCTTTCATCCATTTGATGTTCCATTTTAAACTTGTTAGAAAGACATTTATTACAGAATAAAGGCGTTTATTATTTTCATCTTCTTTTAAACATATCATCATCCAGTCTTCTGTTTTTTATTTATCTTTGAAGACCAATTTTTTTAGTTTTGTAGGACAGTTCTAGTTGAACTAATCCTCTCCCTCCTTTTGGATCTGCCTGGCATACAGTCTCATCAACATCAGCTTTGGTATGATGCATTTCAATTATTGTCTCACAGAAGATTTCTCATTTTGAAATCATTCACTTTTCAGCTATGGTCCAATTTGATGTTAAAAACTGTATTTTTGCTTTACCAAAGGGACAAGAGCCAAGGTGTTTATGGCTGATATTTTGTTTTTTGAGTTCATTTTAGTATTTAGTTTGAATATTTTGTTTATGTCCTACAGAGAAAATTCATCTTTTTTTCTCCTTCATTTGGGTATGTTGTATACCATCTCCTTCGCTAATTCCTAGGTAAAAATATAAGCTTCATCTTGTTCTAGTTCCCTAACAATTGTGACAAATTAAGTTTATTGAAGTTGTTTCTATAATTCTCCCTTTCTTGAATGTTAATTTTGCACATTTATCTAATCTGAAAGTCCATACCTTAATGTTTTATCAAAAAAAAACATTTTATTTTATTGAGGAGGCCCTTCAACTCATTGTTTGTTTTTTGGCAAACTGAATGTTTGAGATCATCCATGTAAGTTTCTGATTGAATATTTTTTTTTTCTAGTTTGAATCATAAAGGACTGTTGTTTAGTTCATGCAAAGGGAACATTTTAAACAAACAAAACAGAAGGGGTGATAATTACCAGTCTCCTTGAAAGATTCTGTATCTTTATTCAGACATTTGGAAATTCAGTTTTATTTCTGATGTGATTTAGGCAAAGTGTGGTGTTCTATATTTGTTATGCTGTGCTGAAGGAAATTTAAAACCACAGAAAAAAAAATATGATTTTTTGTTTTGTTTTCCAAAAAATTATTTATAATCAAATTCTGGCACACTATCAAATTTTTTGCAATAATCAATCCCAAATTTATTTTAAAATTTCTACAATGTCTTTTACATTTGGGTCCATTAAAGATTTTGTTTATCAAGTTGATCTTTGCAGCTTGTTGAACCTCTCCTGCATCCCTTCTGTTCCAAGTGGAAGAATGTTATTTGTTTTTTTAGAAAAGAAATAAAATTATTCACCAGGACAGATGTGATCAACTTATACATGGTAAAGAACATGTTATTGGCTGTAACTTTTCAGATCATCTGTTTCAGTCGTTTTTAATGTCATATGTAATGCTTCAGTGATCCAATCTGGGATTTCATCAGGATTATTTAAAAAGCGTTGATAGATATTTTGCAATGGATTTATGGATTGATGAGAAATGATTTCACACAGAATGTTGGGCAACTTTGTCATTTCCTGATTTCCATTTTTGGGATTTTGTTAGCCTAAAAGCTTGCCTAACATCATCTGTGATTATATTTTTTCTAAAACTTGCAGAGGTGTATTCAAATTTGTTTTCTTCACATTTTTCATCATCCATTCTGCATTTTTTGACAAATATTCCTTTGGGCTGCTCAAATATTCTCCCAAAATGTCTGCATATTGTCAATAGATGGTGGCATTTTGACATGTTTAGGTGCATTTCCAATTTCACTGTAAAATTTCTTATTATTATTATTATTAAAATTTCTTCTTCCTCATCTTCTTATTATTATTTCCATGAATTTACATAATTACAACAAATATCTGTCAATTACATATAGTAATTGCAGTGTATTAGCATAGTTCCAAATGTACTTTCTAGTATAGATATGTTTATCACCTTCATAATCCATATCTTTCTCAACTTTCAAGCAAAGTCCTGCTATATTTTTAATAGAGCATGTACTTGTAAAATTTATAATACCCAAAGGGTACAGATATTTACTTAAAATAGTTTTTCATTGAAGTCCAGCCAGTTCCTGATTACATATAAAAAGGGAAAAGGAATCCCCTTAAGATAGGTACCTCCACGAGATCGCTGAAAAAGAGTATAGCATGATGAAAAAGACGCCAAAGTTGACGAAAACAAAATTTTATCGTCTAAATGTTTGTTATTATTAAGAGGAAAGATCAAAGTATTGTGGGGGCATTTTTTTACATTTTTTAATCATTCCTAGCACATCTGAAATTTTCGTTAAAAATCTAGTTTTTTTTGAGTCAGCAAAATTGATCATTTTTTTCCATTTTAAAAAAAATCCGGAAGTCTCACTTTGAAATTCTTTTAAATATCAATTATCATTTTTTCAAAACTTATTTTAAGAAAATCAGAAATTATAATGTTTATTTAAAATATTTTGAACCAAACTTAACTTAGCTTTTGTGCCAAAAAAGATGTAATTTGAAAATAAAACAAAGCAGGTCATAAACTTTTTGTCTCTTGACAGGTGATGAATGACATTTTCAAAATTCCATGAGGCTAATTTGTTCTACGGAAGGAGAAAAGTGAAATAATTTACATTTAAGTGAACAAATTATTTACCTCGTTATTTTTAACTAAAACTTTCAGCGGTCTAATTTTTTTTTTGTACTTAGCTTTCACCTTTACGTTTATGATGCTTTATGGAAAATATATTCTAAAGAAATTAAAATAGGACTGTTAAGAGTGAGATTAAATTTCATATTTCCTAAGAAAGGTATCTAATTAATTTATAGGTACCTTTCTTATGAAATTTTATCAGAACTGTACATAAAATACTATAATTTTATATACATTTATTACATTTTACTGTTATTTGTATTTGCATTCATTTTATTATTAATTTTGATATTTCATTTATGGAAAAATGTCATAACTGAGATTAATATAAAAATAAGATCATATAAATTTCATAAGATGATACTGATACTTGTAGGTACCCTTCTCAGTTGAAATTGAAAAATCAAATTAACTTCTCCACATGTGTTTCGCAAAAGTAAAGGCCTTAACAGCGGAGAACAATGCTTAACTGAAATAACGCAACTTAATTATATTCTGGTTGGTCTTCTGTACTTTATAATTACAGCCTGATTATAAGGACAAAATTACATTTCTTAATTACTGCGGATCTTCTGATTAGTCAAAATGAATTTACAACGCGCTAAAAAAGATCTATCTCATAAGGACACTTAGGAAAGCCGATGCGGCTTTTAACTAATTTTATAATATTTTAACAACTTAAATGTAAAATCTATTATGATTAAAGAAATAACAAATAATTGTATTAAAAATTCATTTTTCATTGAAAAAAATTTTTTACTTTCAGAAAATATTGTCCATATTCATAAAAACAACTAAAAGGAAATGAAAGCATTTGAAATTAAATATCTTTGTTTTATTGAGTTTTGTATGTTACAATTCAGAGCTGATTTTCAGGTATTGCGGATCCAATTAAAAACAAAAAAAAACATGATTTGCATTCCACAAAGCCCTGTGCTTTTAATTATTGTAATCACTAAACCCGATGCGATCGAATTTCTAGTGTTTTCATAAAATTAGTTATAAGGGGGCAATAAATATTTAAAAAAAATATTTCTACCATGACTTTAATAAAAAAAAACATATTTATAATAATTTCGATCATCTGTGAATAGTTCCTGAAAGTTTCATTAACATCCGATAATTATTTCTATTTTTGCAAGATTTTCAAATTAATGTGTGTCATACCAAAAAAACATGCTAAAAATTTGTCTGTTATTTACTAGTTCTGCTGATACAAATAGAAACAAGGTTTTTTTAATCAAAATTTAGAATGTTCTAAAAAGAAGGAAAAATTTTTAAAAATAATTAAAAAAAAAACTTTGGTCTTTCCTCTTAATAATAACATAAGCATTTAGACAATAAAATTTTGTTTTTGGCAAGGTTGGCGTCTTTTTCATCAAGCTATGCTCTTTTTTTAGCGATTTCGTGGAGGTACCTACCTTAAGACTTGAATATTATTTATCTTATTATGTATTAATTTTAAAAGAAGTAATTGAAAGGACATCATTTTGTTTTGAAGA
Source organism: Acanthosepion pharaonis (assembly GCA_903632075.3). Classification (NCBI taxonomy): domain Eukaryota; kingdom Metazoa; phylum Mollusca; class Cephalopoda; order Sepiida; family Sepiidae; genus Acanthosepion; species Acanthosepion pharaonis. The sequence goes on along the minus strand of CAHIKZ030003398.1, from coordinate 23,902 downwards.
AAATATGGTTTCATAGAAAATATGCCTTTAGTTAGAACATTAAAACATTAAACTGAATGTCCATTTCCCTTTACTAAATCAAAACTTAAACTGCTTTTTTGTGAAGGCTGACATTTTATACAGTGAAATTGGTTAATATTTTCCTTTATTTATTATTTTATTTATTTATTAGGGCTGCTGAGCATTTCTTATTTATTATATCAAAATAACACAGGAATGTATAGATTCTTGATGAACAAAATTAATAATAATATTCAAATTTAAGACTGGTGTCATTTAATTTATGACAATATTCATTACAATTTAATTTTTTGTCACTATTTAAATAAATATATAAAGAAAAGAATCATTAACTTTGTTCTAAATCTTATATGTGTCTAGGTTAAACTCTAAAACTACAGTATATAGACCCTTAAATTTTGAATCAACATGTTTCAAGAAAGGTTTTGATAAGCAATTTATTTATGAATTCTTTATATAAATACAAATCTTTGTAAATTAAACTTTTTTCATTTTAATTCAACTTTTCATTTTTTTTTTTAAAGAATTTTTACACTTAATATTGTACTAAGGGGTTAAAAAGGTGAAAATTTGTTTTGTAAGAAAAAAGATCATAGTGTTTATCATGGAAAAATATTTGTAATTTTAAAGCAAATCAGCCTTTTATTAAATAAAATAATTACCTGTAACTCTTTTAATAAAAGTTTAGCATTTTATAGTTTTGTTTTTACATAAAATAAATATTTTATTAATAATAATTTTAAAAATTGTTTTCTTTTTAAACAAAAAACAGAATATTCTACAATTCTTTACATTCATTATTCATTTAACTTTGCCAGTGTTTATTTTAAAAATATTTGAATGGAATCAAGTTTAAATGCTAAAATATTAATGTATATTTTTGCTAGGTACCTTTACAAATTTGCGATGCTTAAGGTTTAAAATTAATTTTTAAAACTGGAAAAATCTTTCTTGAAGCATTTATTTTAGTTTTAATTTCAAGTTAATAGATTAAATTTAATATTTCCAATAAAATAATTACTTTGTTTTGTTCAAAACTAATTTAAATTGACTGGAAAGATTTTTTTTTTCTAAAAAATCTGATTTTAGACCCATTTTTAACCTGTGTTTATTGCAATGTAATTCCCTTTATTAAAAAAATTCCCAAAAAATAAAATATACTGAATATATTTCTGAAACTTTATATGAGGAATATTTGCTGACTAGCTTAAAAGCCACCCTATCAGGAGGCATTTAAGCTAGCTCCTGTGGAGGGCTCTTGATTGGGCCAGAGGCTCAACAATGGCACTTCATGCATTGAGTACATGTTAAATTTGATTAAATTTGAACAATATTTTTCAAACAATTAATTTTCCATCAAAACAGTGATATAATTTATCTATTTGGAACTTAATGCAAAGCTGCAGGATAAAGAACATTTTTGGTTTTCTCATTCAGGGTCAGTACAGATATCTTGTTTCCATTCCCAACCCTCGAACAACCAACATAGAGCAGGCCAAGAGAAAAGCAGGGTACCATCAGATGAAGTCCAGTTACTTACAATGATTGTCCTTGGGACTTATTGATTGACATTGCATAGCTCATTCTCACTGGAAACTGAAGTCTTTTGAACTCAAAAGGAAGAGCTGGAGGAATTAAGGGGATTCTTGGAATAAAAACTCTTTTCTCCTTTCTTGGACCAGTAAGGATCTCTGCTTCCAAGAGATGAGGAAGCATCTTCTTGACAATATTGTTTCATTACAAAGCTTTGGAAGATCCAGATTTCTCAATATCATAACTGGCACATTTTCTTTTAGTTCCAGTTTGTGTGATGACATTCCAGGAAGATTCAATGAGTTCAGGAACTACATTGGATAATTCACTGCCTGTTCTAGTTGAACCACAGTGTCAATGGAAAAGTACTTCATGTTTTCTTTTGGAATTTCTTGGAGAAGTTTCCAGTTGATGGTATCCACAGTTTGATTCTTGGGAGCTAATATGGCTCTCTCACAAATCCAGTTTGAATCCATGAAATGGTGTTTAATTTTTGGATAAACATGATTAGCCAAGTCTTGGATACTTGAGATTGAAACTTCACAACCATTTGGGAATGAAATATCTCCATTTTAATGGTTCCATTGCCAAGCTGCAGCATCAAAGTTGCAAATCTTCCTGTGATTCTAACTCTCATGTTTGTTTTCAGGCTGAGTCTTTGAACATGGCTCCAAATGTAAGAATTTTTCAGGCAAGCATTGATTTCATCAGCTGGAGTTCCTTTTGCAATGACTGATAATGTTTGTCTAAAATAACCAGAAAGTAGCACAGTTATACCTCCCATGATTTGTGGATTCTGTACATTCATCCCAAACAATGAAGCTTGTCTCCTCCAGTAGCTTAGTCAAGTTGGTTCCTCTTTTGATGTTGCAAATATGGGTTTCATTTTAGTTCAAATCCAATGGAAGTTTGAAGGTGCTTTGTGCTGTACGTCTGCCAGGCAAGAGGGTAGCAACAATTCCAGATAATGCTACTGATAGAGTTAATTTTCTTTAGAGTCTCACTGCAGATAAAAGAAGATTAGTTACAAAAGTTTTATCAGTATCTTCAGATGCATCCAAGAAGAAAATCCCTTCTGATACACTTGCTGTTGGTATTGGTTCAATAGGGGCTCATTGTTTTGAAGACATTGCTGCAGTTCTTCCATGTTGTATCCTGTTTCTCTCAAAATTCCTGTTGATTTCTTCAGTTTCTCTATTTGGATTTGGCAGACCAAAATTGCTGAGATCTCTTTGGGCTAAGTTCATCACTTTGTTTTCAATTTCACAGAGAGCTAAATTTGCAATCTGAGGATTCAGTTCCTGAATGAGGAAATCTCATTTGAAGAAGATGAGATATTTAAAAGAGGTGTGTCCCTTTAATTGAAAAAATGTGACAGACATTTTCACATTTATTATATAAAAGGAGAAGATGAGATATTTAAAAGTTAGATAGTTGACTCTTTAATTGAAAAAGTGTAACAGAGACATTTTCACATTTATTATATAGGTAAAGGAGATATTGAAAGTTAGAGAGTTGTGTCCCTTTAATTGAAAAACTGTGACACACACAAACATTCTCACATTTATTATATAGATTTGAAGCATAATTAGTCTGATGTGAAACAAATTAAGTTTAAAATAATGCATTTTTTAACATTAGTAGCTGTTTATTTAATCTGTTCATGTATTGACAGATTGATGTTTATCAAATGTTGTTTGCTTTATCTGTAAAAAAAAATTGAATATAACGTGATTGCCTTTTTATATATAATTTTTAAGTATTCATTAATCTTAAAAATTTAGGAAAATACTCTCCTTAATTTAATGTTTTATTGAATTTTAGATATTTTGGCTTTAAATTTACTATAGTTATCAATGTTATTTTCTGCTAATATTGTGTATGAATAGCCATATCTGCAAAAAATTGTACGTTTATACATATACAAAAAGAATTCAAAATTATTAAAAAATATTCCTGTGACATAGAAGTTCTACCTTTGTACCAAGTGACAACTGACTTATTAGTAGCTGCTCAAATCTACGCAAAATAGGGCAAGTCTATTTTGCCTATGTCACTACACCTCCCAAAAACAAAGAAATTTTATGTCCTTCATTGATCTGTGACTTCGCCAAACAACAGTAAGAAATTTCTCTCTCTCTCTCTCTATGTGTACCTGGTTCTTTTTATTGGGGAACTAAGTATAGACTCATCATCATTCTAATCTTCCAATTCTGTCAGATTCATCTGAACGATCCTCCATAGTTTCTTTACTACTTCTTTGTTGTCAATTTTAAGTCTTATTTGATCAGAATGAGTCAATAAATTCCATCCACTTGTTGCTATTATAGCTGTATTATGTCCCTTTTTTGCAATGAAGTTATTTTTTTCAGGATTTGATTCTCTGTCTTTTTTTGTACCACATGTTTTCATTTATTGAATAGGACATTATTATAGGTAATTTATCTTCACATCAATGCCGAGGGGTTTTGCATTCTACCAGCATGAGGAATAGTTCTATAATTCAATAATAGTCTAGGTAGGTAAATATTGATGGTGTTTCTGGATAGAGAAAATGCCTTCAACCCCATTTTCACTGTATGCAATTTCATTCAATTGCATGTGGTATGGGGGGCATCCAATTTGTTTTAACCATGAACACAATGTTACATCACGAAATTCTGGTGCATTGTCAGAGACTAATGTTTTTGGCACCCCATTTTCTTTAAAATATTACTCATAATAATATTTTTTTTACTGTGGCTGTTTTTTTTTATCCTGAATCACTTCAGGCCATCCTGAGAATGAGTCAACCAAAACTTTAATATGTGCACAATCCATATGAACATGGGCCCATGGGTCTTTTTCTTTAGGCTATGGACATGGTTTGGCAAAAATTTTTTACTTCCCTGCATTTTGGGTATTTTGTATGTATTTTTCTAGATCATGCAACTACCCAAGCTACCATGCTTCCAATTTAATTGTCTTTGTGTTGCTGTTAATCCACAATGAACATCATCATGTATACTTTTTATTACTTCTTTTCTTAATGTCTCTGGTAGTATTAAAACATCTCTATTGCATATAAGATCCCTCTCTATAGTCAACTGGTACCTTATAGGATCTCTCTGCTCTAGAACAATCACTCCATTTTTTTTATTCTACCTGAAATCTCACTTAATGCCGGATTCTTTAAGGTTTCAAATGCAAAATGATCTAAGGGTAATACAATCCAGTGCATTATTTTATCTTCTGAATTGTCTGATCTTTTTAATGGTTCATTGTTGATAGTGCATCTACATGTGGAATAGTGTTTCCTTTCACAGACTTTATATAGAAGTCAAAGGCCATGAACTTTATGGCTCATCTTAAAATTCTAGAAGATCTAACTTTAGGTAACTCTTTCCTAGGGTTAAAAATAAGCTTTAAAGGTTTATGGTCAGATTTAAGCAGAAACTTCCTGCCTAATAAAAATTGGCAAGCTCTATCTGTACACCATATTACAGCTCATGTTTCTTTTTCAAAATTTGAATAGTTAACCTTGGCTGACATTAACATTCTAGAAAGGTACATTATAGGATGACCTTCTTCAAACAAAATCACCTACAATGGGGTTTTTATAAATTCTTTCACCAATATTTTCAGTTTAGCAACTGCTAAAGGTAGCATTGTGAATGGGCAATCTGCAAGACTCAATATAAGAGGGGTGACTATTTTCTTTTAATTTAATGACAGCTTTGTATCATTTTAATATCTCAGTGTCATTACTTTCCAATTTCACACTGTTAATTAATTTGGCTGTAACCATTTTCAAGACATCTGTTCCCAAAAATCCATGACTTTTTTCACATTTCACTACTGTGATGAGAATAATTTCAAAAATCAGTCTCAAAAGTTCCTTCAAGACAACCTAATATTTGAACGCTTATCAAATTGTCTTAGTTTAAGTCAACTTTTCTTTTATCAGAGTTTGCTCATTTGTTTCCAGATATTTATTGCAATTAGTGTGACATTCACTCCCAGGTATCTACTTGTACTTGCATAGAAAAAGTTATACCATTTAATTTAATTTTTTCTCTGGCACTTTTCTTTTTGTCTTTGTATTGCAAATATTGTTATATTTTCCAGAGGTGAGAGGTTAAAATTTTCTACCACTTCTAATTATCCTTTTATACTTGCTCAGACTAGAAATGTTATTTTCTTTTCCCAATTCAACATACTTGTCCAAAATGGACATTTTTTTTATTCCATTCATTCTTTTTTTTGCCACATATTTGCATCACGCAATGGAATTTGATATGCTGTATGTTTCAGCATTACTCTTGGATGTATTGAATTTTTTTGAATTATTGCATCCAACTCTATAAATGTATCCAAGGACATTTTTAGTCACTTGTAACTGTTCTAAAATTTTGTTTTTTGTACAAAGTATCACACATAACTTCAATTAATCTCAACTGTATCAATTCATCTTTGATGGTCATTTCTCCATTGCCAAGTTTTTCTAACTCATAGAATCTGGAAGCCTCTCATAGCTTGTCATATACTGTATTATCGTTTTGTTTGGCCCTTTGTTTGCTCACAAGAAACTTTGCCCTCACAGCAATAAACAACTTCTTTTTGTCTGCAAATTTCTCTTTATAATGTTCAAAATTTGTGAAAAGATCAAATTCTCCAATTCTCTGGGATACACTACGTGGGAGATCTTTCTGATAGCCTCATATCCTGCTAAAGACAAAAAAGATCAGTAATCTCATTCTCTCCTCCTGCAACTTTGTGGTATTTTAAGTTCTTGGTTCATACATGCACAGCAAAACAATGAATCCATCTTTCCACAAAGTCTGTGTCATTGAACGGTGTTAGAATGGTGTTATGTCAGTGATGACACGTTGTTATGATGTCTCCTAGTCAGTGATGCAAAAGTTCTACTGCTGTACCGAGTGACAAAGGACTTATTAGTAATCACTTGACTCTATACAAAATAAGCAAAATGAAATTGCTCTATGTCATTAAGCTTTGTTGAACTTGAACTTTATCATCAATGATCAGAGAGGCAGTCTTAATGCAACAGCACCTTTACTAATTAGAGCTAATTAAATGCAGTTGTTTAAATCTAAAGAATGACAATGCGGTTAGAAATCAGAAATACACTACTGCTGAAATAATAACAGAGGGGATTCAATCTTTATTGAATGCTATAGAAAACTAAATTCCTAATCAGGAAATGTAACTAATTCTAGTTCAGAATAGTTGAGGATCAGACAGATACTACACTCTGATCCTAGGTAGAAATGACTAATATTCATACATATAGACAAGTAGAACAATAATATAGATTCTCAGTCAGAAAGTACAACTCCATGTCTCATTGAATAATTTAGACAAATTTTGTCTACTTATTTTCAGTAGGATCCTCTCATATTCATGGACAAGCTTCTTAGTATCCTTATTAAAAGAAAAGAGAAAACTACCATGTTGATACATATTCATTTAAGCTGAGTACTTTTGACATTAGAATAATGCCATCATCAGGGTGTTGTTTTTTTTTTTCCAAGATAAAATTGTTGTGTTCATCTGAAAATTAAATTTTTTTAATTGTGAAGTGAAAAACACTAAGGTTATGCATTGTATGATTTAAATTTCCTTGTGTAAACGTCAGGAGAGATAAATAAATTTTAAAATGTCCATATGTTTTTTTTCTTTTTGTTTTTAAACAAAAATCTATTAGTTAAAACTTAAATATTTTAAACTATATACTATAAACATTTTAAAACATTTGTGCAGTATTCGTAATTAATTTTATTAAGGGTTGAATTCACTTTTTTAATATAGATAGCTTCAAGAATTTTTAGTTTACATTTATTATTTTCATGATGACTTCAGAATTTCCTGCAACTCTTCTGGGCAGTTTCCTTGTTTAAGCACACTGTTTCCAAATTTCTGGTAAAGTGAATTGCTTCATGGTGCTTTTTTTCTCACAAATGGTGCCCAAATGACCCTACTATTCTGTGCAGTCAACAAAATGAAAAACAAACAATGTACATGCATGAAATAAAAAATATAAAATGTCAACAATTTACCCATCACACACTGTATATGTTAGGGTTGTTCAACTGAAACAGTTCTGACATATACAAAGAACACATTTTATATTTCAGCCTGATGAACACATGTGTCTGCTATATTTTGTATGGAAAAATAAGTTCTAGCAATAATGGCTCAGATATTTGGTGAGGAAATAATTCATTGAAAGAAGTTTTGTAAAATAACTTTGAGTCAAAATATTTCTTTCATTTATTACCATCCATTTGCTGATTATTGATCTTCCAATTTATCATCCTGTTAATTAGAAAAATCAAAATATTTCAGATTAATTTTAATTGTTTCCTCTTAGCATCTATTTATTATTATCATCTTTTACAATTCATCTTTATCCAGTAAATCAATCTTCATTTTACATCAATTTTCTAAGAAGTAGAGAATGTTTATGTTGAAACTTGAATAAAGCATGGAATAATAATAATACAACACAAAATGTACTTAAACAAAATGTATTGACACAAGAACATGTACACAATATTTACAGATAGTTTGGTATATTCTTGGGAAGACCGTTCCTGTAGAATGGGTTAACTTAGTCGCAGTCGGGCAGAGTCTCTGGATTGGATCTCTTCTTCCTCCCCCGTCTTCCCGGTACCAACCATATTTATATGGTCGGTACTCCACTATGTAAATTAGGTGGATCGTACCACAACAGTTTACAAGCCTTGAAAATCGGCATTTTAAATATTTCTTTTACACCCCCAGTATGAAAAACAAGTTACTAATGCCAGTAATAAATATTCAACCACCTCACCCATAAAAAAGAATTTTCAATAACTTACAAATCTTAATCTGGCAGATGGGCTGCAATATTGTGCTATGTGAATTTTCCTATTTGGGAGTGTCTGCTTACCTTAAATATCAGCTTTGGAAACACTATTCACAAACACAATCTCAACAATCAAGTTGGTCTCAGTCCATTTCTCTTAAAAATAAACAAAAGGTAAAAAGTATTCAAATATATTTTGTACATATTTTTTGCTGTTAGTTAAACATAACTGTGCCCTTATTCGTTTATTTTATTATGTTACTGTAGAGATCAAAGGATTGAAAATTATGGAGAAAAATAATAACTTGTTTCATTCTTTTTCAATTAAGTCGTCACAAATGGACAGTCTTACTGTATATATCGCGGATAGGTTGCAACAGTAGATGGGTCATGCCCTTAATTTGGGGTCGTCAAAGTGGGTATTTGTGATCAACTGGCAGATAGGTTAACTATATGAAATTTCATGGCCCTTTTTTTAATGTAAATATAACTAATATTTGTTAAATATATTCAAATATTCCCCATTATTACAAAACTTTGCTTACATATATTAAAATATAAGAAAAATGTTTATTCATTTAGATATAGTTATTAAAACTTCATCAATAATTGTTCAATTCATCATCAGTTATGGTATGTTCATCTCCATCCTTATTCTCTGTCTTTTTCATACTTGTACCAACCAAATCTTCATACATCACATTGTCTTCAGTGCCATTTTTTGAAAGATTTGATAACTAGTTCCTCAGAGATACTGTTCCAAGGCTTCCTTCACCTATTCTACTACTAAGCTCAATCCAGGTCTTTTCAATGACCCACCTTTAGTAAATTCCATTTCACCAGATATCATCTAAGATGTCCACAATTTTTTAATGTACATTTTGAATGGCTTGTTTACTGAAATGTTAAGTGGCTGCTTTCACAAGTTGAATGTGTAAAAAATGAGCTGATAAAAATTTAACTTGTATTAATGTGTGCAAATTTTGCTTAAAGATGTTCTTTTGCATTAGAATACAAAAAAAATTCAGATACAGAAAAGAAGAAATGTGTTCTCAAAACAATTTTTTTTTTTGTTTGTTTGTAGGTTCAATATTTACTTGCTTATAATTTTCTTTATTTTTTCAAGATTATGTCTCAAGTTTTCTAATTTTCATTAAATATGCTTCTACTTTTTATTTTTGTGGCTTTTCATTGGCTGTCTTTCATTTAATAATTAGGCACTTGTAAGCAATTGCATATACCTTCTGCTACTCCTCAAATTAGTTTTTGATATTCAACATGTAAATCTCTTTAAGTATAGTGTTTTTAACTTTATTTTAATTTATACTGAATCTTTTTTAATCATTGTTACTAGTCATTATTTTATATTAAAATTTGTTTTTAAAACACATTTGCATTGTAAAAAATAATAATAGCCTTGATAATATAATAGCACTGATTTTCAATGCATTTCTATAGAAAAATCATTACCAATGTATTTATATTCATAATTTAAATAACTATCCTTATTTTGTCATTAACATTTACATTAAATCTTTAATTTGTAATGCATCTCTATAATAAAACCATTATCAATGCACATCTATAGTATAATGATTTGCAGTCAATGTATTTTAGCATTTGTGTCACAATATATACATTAATTAAAGTGGATGGAAATTTTCATGTATTTCTTTCGTTAACTAATTCAGGTATTTCCCCCATCCAAACTTAATGGATGGTTCCAAGCATCAGGTTCATCTTCCTTCCTTCCAACTTGCATTTACCCAATGAACCAAATACAAGCTGGTTAAAATTTCTCTTAGCCACTTGAACTCTGATGCCCGGGGGAGCCTTTGTCACTTTAAATTCTAATGTCTGAAGAGTCTATGCCACTTCAACGACTGTAAATTTCTACTGGACTTCTCATTGATCATGTTTAATAATTCCTACCTATAATATTAGTTACATAAACAGCTAGTAAATAATTTGCAATAAATTTATATAGTAAATTAATTTGTAATGAAAATCTCTAGATTCTTTTAGTATTTACTGTTACTATGTATGTAATAATTAGAATAATAAAATTTTGATGAGTTTTTTATAAACCCTGTCTTACACAGATAGTTAACTAGTATTTATTTAATTGTAAATTTTTTATTTTGTCAATTGAATCAAAGTTGATGTTGCAACACAACTTTTCTCTTGATCCATTCTTTAACATTTGCTGTTACAATCCATGAGAAAAGTAGGAAAGCTTTTTTCTGTCTCTCTAAAATACAAAATAAAGTGATAACTGAACAAAATATGTATTCATTACATATCAACTAGATCAACATAGTTGAGCAACACTCAATACACAGATATAATTGATGAAGACTGAAGAACTGAAATATGTAAACAACACAAATCATACAAAGAAAGGATTCTATTGTCTTCACAAAATTTCTTCTCAAACTTTTACTTTAAAAATAATAGATTTGAAGGTGTGAAGTTGTAAGTTTCCATTTAATTATTTATGTATTTTATATTTTGTCCATGATTTTTTCTTGTTTGTAAAAATGCCTGTTCTAATTCTTATCAAAAATGTATGCACCTTATGGCATGTTTTCAGAGACAAACAAGAAGACAAGATTTTAGGCAAAAGATGAAAGAGTAATGAAGGGGAATTTGTTTCAAGAGATTTTATTAAATAAAAGAAAAGGGAAAAAAAAATGTCAAAGGAAAAATACCAAAGCTGAATTTTTTTTGTATTTTCTTTATTCATATCTTTTAATCTTTTTGTTCCATCTTTTCAAATAAATATAGCTGACATCCATATTCTTCCAAAGATGACACCATTAGGGACGATCATGTAGTGCAAGAGCCTTTAAAGGATCTCTGTAATATCCGTTATGTATTTTTTGAGAATGCTTTGATGCCTGCTAGTTGCTATGTCATTCTTATTAGGATTGGTTTAATCAAGTTTGATATCTATGCCATCTCCTGCTCAGCCCTCTCACCTTATTTTTTTGTTCTTTTTCTCTCTATTCATTTAGATTGAGTCATGGAGTGGTCTTTAGTTCTATCCAATATGAAAATGATCCATGCACAAACTTTAGAGAATGAGAATATGACTCAAAACTTGGGTGGGAGGAGATAGAAGTAAAAATAATAAAAGCTTTCTTTCTGTTTTTTTTTTTTTTTTTTTTTTTGAATATTTATTTTCATGTATTTTGGCTTCAATCCCCTCTACTTTTTGTTATTTTTTATTTTGTTTCATGTTTGGAAAGCTAAAAACAGATTAAAAAGATAAAAAAATGAATTAAATAAAAAGAAAAATTAGACAGTGAAGAATTTGCTTGATAGACTGATGGATTATGCCTAATTTTTTAAATGAACATTTTAGAAGAATGAATAAATGTGAAGATATTGAGTGTTACTTTTCTGTTGTTTGTTTGTTTTGTATGACAAACCAGAATTTTGATAAAATTAAAAATAAGAATTCTTCCAAGCTGCATACATCATCATCATCATCATCATCATGTGTTTGTATAGACAAATACACTTTGAATATATCACTTCCCCAGTGTATAACATATAAACATAAATAACCATCACTTGCACAAAGATAGAGTGCCATCTGATCTCCCCCTCCCAGATGACCTGCTCAGTATCACTGAAGAAATGTATGTCAACACTGTGATATAAATGTAAGTCTGGCTAGAGACATGCATAATCCTGCTGCAAATGTACAATTCACAATATTCTGTGTTAGTGCACCTGAAATCACATTTCCTTTGATCATGTGCATTTCTATCATATGACACCTACTTACTGGTATCATTCTTTCAGGTGTTGCAGTTTTATTTTCTTTCAATGTATATATATATATATATATATATATATATATATATATATATATATATATATATATATATACACACACTATATATATATATATTTTCTTTGTCAAAAATAATAGAATTTATTGAAATATCTGCCTAGGATCAATTTCTATATATTCAGCTTAGAATCTTAGTATTTGTGTCTCCTGTCCAGTGATACAGGCAAAAAATATGAGGGAATGATGAAAAGTTTTAGACTCAAAACCACCTTCAAAAATCTGATCAAATGGCCAAACATCAAAATTTGGGGTTGAACCCCTTCTTGATTAAACCAAGAACTTTTCAGCATCCCTTGCATATACAGGTACAGATTGTATTTTATATATAAATTTATGTGTGTGTGCATACATACATATATACATATATATATATATATATATATATATATAATTTTTATATTTATTATTTATATATTATATGTATGTGGTACTTATTGGAAAGCGCTCAATATCAGTGATAGAGCTAACATATTTAGTTGGATTGATGTAAGTTTGTGACCCTGCAATGCGTGAATGTGCATGTATGTGTGTCTGTGTACATATGAGTAGTGTTCCAATGACAATTTTTCCTACTATTTTTTCTAAAAGGCCTATATACACAACCATAAATAAATTCAAATTTCAAAAATTAAAATATATTATACAAACTGAGAAGCAAAAAGTTATGTCTACCTGCATTATAAGATGTTAGTAATTCATATATTTGTAAAAAAGCCCTTATCATATTAGATATTGACAATACAAGACATCTAAAGCTTTACTCTGGTGCCAAGATGTTAGTAGCAGGTCCTATAACTGCTAAAAGTTATATAGTAGGGTTTCTGTAAAGCAAACCTGTTGTTTCTACATGTTCCATAAATATCCTAAGTTTGATAATGAAGACAATACAGTAATATAATCTCCCTGAAACTATTCTCATAAAAGTCATATAATAGTGTCAAAGCACACTATTCTGTAGGAAGATGCAAATTCCATCATAGAAGATTTACTCTGAATAAGAAGTTAAGCAATATACTATAAAATACTTTGCACATAACCCAGTGTTTTCTAACAAAACATTGCAGAAATTTGCTTTCATTAGCATATCATTAGCATATCATTAGCAGTGCTTTTTACCTTATTCAGAGGAAACACTCATTAGACCAAGTAAGTTTTCACTTCAAGTCCCAGTTCTAATACTCATATGTCAGTTGAAGATGGTTTGGGGAATGGATGACTACTCTGACTAGTCTGTGGTTATGCATCGTTGCATATAAAAATAATGATCAATGTACTGTATATTCCTTTCTATTTCTTTGTTAAAATAATGAAATTTCTTTCACAATAGGTTTTCTATCAACTTTTATTTAGCAGTTAGTCATTTTTCCTTCTTTCAACCACTGTTAATAATACCACATTCCACAATCCATACTGTTTCTAAAACATTTGTAACCATAACAATTTTGCTTTCTGATGAAAGTCACTCAAATCTTTCTTGTTCATAACAACAGCATTTCACTTATCAAAGTGAAATGCTTGTGACTGATTATCTTACTTATATCTAATATGGCCATAACATGAGCAGTAGTTATGAGACAATTCTTGCCACATTTTGCTGATCATAATGTTTTGACTTATCAGTGTGTGATGTACAAGTGTGTACTGAAAAGTTTACAGACTAACTCACTTTTTAAAATTTTCCCAAATGATCAAACATCAGAATTCTTTTTGGAATAATATCTTGGTTGGGTCAAGTAGTTGTCAGTGTCTCACTTATACACACACACACACACACACACACACACATGTGTGTGTGCGTGTGTGTGTAAATATTAGCTAATTTATTGATTTAAGATTTTGTGACTTTTGTTGGGGAGGCATCAGATTTGTATTGACATCTTGTTTGAATTTCATCTAAAGTTCTGAAACTTATTAGTACTTGTCTTTCATGTGTCCCCAATTTTGAGCCATGTTTTTCTTGGCAACATTTGCCTTGTGTTATGATAATTATGGCCCTTATCATGAGTGATACACTCAATTATGCTCTTTAAAAAAAGAAGCTGTTAAAGAAGAATGTTTTAAAGGGAAAAGAAGCAAAAAAATAAAGAAAACATCCAAAATGAATGATTTGATGAGTTATGAAGTTTGCTATTTAAGAAAACAAAAGTGTACTGAAAAACAAAATAAAACAGAGATAGGAAGAGAATCAAAAATAGCTACTGCATTTACATCATGTGATTATTTCAGCTGGTTTGCAGTTTGAAAGGAAGTAATTTTGCAATTTATCTTTCTGAAATCTAATGAAAATGTTATCATGCTTAAAAATAGTCTAGAATTTTTAGAATATTGTTTTAAATTATGCTTTCCTTTTTTTTTTTTAATTTGACCAGGGCTTTAGTTCATTGTCTTTGTTTACAGAGTGAGTCTAGTCTTTTATGATAAATTCAGTTTTTAACTAGTTTAGTCGGATTTCTAAAGAGTGAGCCAAAATTTACTCAACAATTTTTGGTCATTTTTACATTTCTATTTACTTTTTTCTTTAAATTATTTTTTATAATTATGTAATTATTTCCTTTCTTTACACTTTATTTTTACTTTCCTATTTCTTTTCTTTCTTTCCTGTTGTCAAATATATCTGATGGTTATTATTGGTGATCAAGTGACAAACCTCACTTCAAGACAACCCAAATACATATGTTATTTGGACGTTTTCTCAACCCAAATTTGAATCTCAATTTCCTCTTGCCCTTAATCTCATCTTCAGGGTCAAGAATTTTGTTTTTAATATATTAATAATCATTCATAACACAGCACTGCTCTTTATATTATTCAATAGTGAATCTTCATTTGTTTTATTATTTTCTTTTGTTTTCAGATACTGGTCTACCAGAACAACCACATGGAGGATCTGGTAGATTTTTCTTTTATTTGTTCATCAATAACCAAATCATTTTTCTTGCTTAGATAGTGATCAATCTGGATTTTATATTTCTAGATTGCTTTGCTCTTTTCATTTTCTAGAACAGTCTCTAGCTTGTGCAGATAATCATGTCTTTTCATGGTTGAACCTAAATTGCTTGCACAATTTCCTATATAAGACTGCTTCTACTTTCATACATGTTCTTAAAATACCAATGAACCAGTTTGCTACATTTACTTATGATGTTGACAAAATAGTTTCTCTTCCTCTACAAAGAAATTTGCTGTAATAGCTTTTGGATTTTTTAAATGAAGCATTTTCATTATTATTAATTTTTGATGGATCATTTTTCATCTTATTCTTTTTTTCTCACATTGTTATTCCAGACTAAACAATCAAGATGGAAGTATAATGATTAGATAATGAAGGGAAAAATTGATTTATTTGAACAATGTCTGTTTATGAAAGTCTTAATGATGAAATCGATAACTCTGTCACAGTGAAGGTTTATTCTTTATTTCTCAGCCACACTACTTGTTTACATTTGTAGATTCGTGATTAAGAAAGTAACAAAAATGACTTGAAAAATGTTTAATAAAAAATTTAACAATGATATTTACTCTCTATTTTATTCTTTTTACCTGAAACTTAACTGGTTCTGATGAATAAGGACTTCAAAGATAAAGAATGTTATGTCTCTTTAGGTGTTTTCTGTATCTTCCTATTTATTTTTTTCTCTTTTAGGCAATTTATATTTTCTACCTGTTGAGTTTTCACATGACTAGCATCTAGAGGCTCTTTTGGAGGTTAAGTGACAGCAAACATTTTTAATATTCTAAAATTCTCTTCATTGTTCTCAACATTTTTAATAATGCCAAATAGTTTTAATTCTTCCTTAGATTTTTAGTTTGTTTTTTAAATCCTTTTTTTTGCAGGAGTTTTCATGATTCAGTACTACAACTGCTAACTTTATATTCCATCATTCTTTTACTATCCTAGCAAGTCCCAAATATTTTCAAGACATTCACTCATAAATTGCTGGAATGATGCTATTAACTGGCATATATTTTTGTTTACTGGATTTGATCAGGATTGAGTGATCCACTTGGAATTTCAAAGACCAATTTTAACCTATATCATAATAAGAGGAATCCTAGGGAATGCATTCATCTGTATATTAGTAATTTTAAACAATAAATCTTCACTTTATTATAATTAGTTTTGATGTATTTATTCTGGGTTACAATTCTCTGCAAAGCTATATCTGACATTTTCAATTTTGATAGTCCTTATTTACCCCTTTAAATTAAAAGAGAAAAAAATGCCAGTTTTTAATGGTTCATTCATTGAGTCACCATACCAGTTAGAAATCAATAGAAGTTAGAAAAGTTATATTTTGACCTCAACCAGATTAATTTGTAATAGCTCACTCTTGATAATTCCAAAATGGTATTATGTAATTCTTAGAGTATTCAGTTAAAGCCATATGTAAAGATTATGCACATATGAATGAATATAATATAATATATAATAATGTTAGAACAAGATTTAATTACAGAATTTTGCAATATTTTGCTTAAAAGTCTTTGTGCAGTGTTTCAGCATCCAATCTATATTCATTGAAAATCAAGAGATTTTCACTGGCCATAAAAAAGCATTACAACAAGAATATGGCTATAAAATGTATTGTGTAAATATATACATAATGGTTTTACTGTAGAAATGCATTGAGAATCAGTAAGAAATGAAGTGCTAATGGTAATTGTTGTCTTACTTATAGAAAAGATTGAATGTTTTTCTCTTGTGGCCAACCAGAATTAAATGTTTTTTATCACCAAATTTCATCTGATATATCCTTTTACTTTTTGTCTAAAGTTTTACAATGAGCCATTGTAATTATTCGATAAGTTATTTAGTCTAGTATCCTAGTCTTTGTTGTTTTTACTACTACATTTTTCTTGATGTATTCTTGGGTATCCCTCATTGTCTAAAATTCTGAGAGGGGTTCATAGTATTTATTTCATAAGATATTCAGACTAATATCCTTATTTTTGTTGTTTTTATCACTACATTTCCATATATGTCCTTCAGCCTTTCTCAGGTGTATAGTATATCTGGTAGCAATTTCTTTTGATTAGGAATAGTTATAAATCTGAGTATCAAGGTTTTTTTTTAATTTTTTTTTTTATATTCTTTATGCTCTTTATTACCAAGAGTTATTATTTCAGCATTGATATTTTGCATTTTTATTAGGATTTCTATATTGAATATGTTTATTCATTTCAATGAATGTTAGATTTAATTAGGAATATGTGCAACAATTTGCTTAGAAGTTGAAAGATTTCAAGTTTTATATAAACAGAGTATTCTGTTTGATTCCAACTGATTTGGGATGAAAATTTTAAATCTTCAAATATTTACTTTTAGACCAAAATTTGTTAATAATTTTTGATAAATTTTCTTTGAGAACAAAACATTAACAAAATAACTATCAGTCATCATGAAGGAACAAGTTCATTCCTGTTAGGAATCTTGTTCTAATTTATATGAACATTTCATATTGCAGGATAAACATGTTTTTGTAGCAACTTTTGTTAAACTGCAGCATTCTTATTAAAAGATTCGGGCAATTCTTAGAAACAAATCCATTTTTATCAGTAAGTTTGACTTTATATAGACAGTTAATATGAAAGGACTTTACTATGACTTATTTAACATAGTTTCTTAGGAAATTCAGTATATTTAAATTAATTTACCAAATGAGAATAAAAAATATTATCACTAATCTTTTGGGGCATGATTAAATATAAGTTAAGCCTGTTCCTTTTTGATATCATTTTGCTGTAAAGATTCTCGATTTTGATTCATTTTTTTTTTTTACTTTTTTATGTGATTTTTTCACACTTAAAATATCAATTTGTACACTATAAGTTATTGGAATCTAAGAATCATTTTCTCATGATTCCTGGGATATGTTTTAATTTCTTGTGATATTGTATTCAGATCACTTCTGATTTTATATATTCTTTCTCAATATTTGCCAATTTACATATTGTGATCCAAAGTTCATACATTGACAGATAAAACATTCACTTTTACTTTGGCTTTTCATTTTTCAAAATCAACATCATATAAAATACCCCATTTCTGCCATACAGATTTTTTAAAAAATATTTGCAGCAATTGCTCAGTAAAGATTTTCAAGTTGTTCTTCATTATTGGGTTTTAATTGATATTTAATATCTTTCTTAAATGAACATTTATTTTAAAAGCTAATATTGTAGGAAAGATAATTCTGTGTGAGTGTATTGTATACAAATAAATACTCTTCTATTTATTTATGTGCTAAAAGGTTCACAAACATGGTATATAGGTCAAATTCTGGTTGGGGAAAGATTCTTTTTCAATCTGAAAATGTCAACTTGTATACTGCAATTCAGAAACTGTTACCAGACCTGAATATAAAAGAGGGAAGTAAGTCATCACAGGATGAATGCACAATTGATTAAACAGTTGTGTTACTGAAAACAAAGACTACTCACAGTTATTTTTAGGTTTACTAAATGAAATAATACAATTTATGATGATATTCAAATAAACACATGTGAAATGAAGGTTAATTTGTGAATACCCAATGAAAAATAAAGTTTTGAAAATGAATAATTTCACTTGCATTTTCTTGATAAGAATTCTTATTCCCCTGATTGGCATTCCTTATTATTGATCCAGGAAAAATCTATGTAAGACTTTGTTAGTAGTTCTCTAATTATTGCCATCATCCTCACAGCATTATCAACACTGTTAGATTTTATTATGCAATTCACAATATAATTATTATTAACCAACTGATGCTGATAAAATGTTTCAAGATATATTTTTATGAACTATATATTGTATGAATTCCAACTTGTAATGTTAAAGCAAGATTAAATTATCTTGCTTATACCTTGATTAGTTCTCTTATTGGCTGATCTGTGTTTACATGACAGAGTGAACTGTTTTGCATGCTAAAAGGTCTACATTGGTCTCTATTGTAATTACTAGACCAGTTAAAGGATTGGAAATGGAAATTTTGAATTGGGATGATTGTTAACAAAATGTCTGTTTTGGATGACAAGGAGTTGTTTCATAAAACTATCAAATTGAATTTTCAGTAACAGTCTCCTCAGATTATTGAAAGTTACTCTTGGAGGACATTTATGAGATTGTTGGACCTTTGGGTTCTTGTGAACCCAGCTATACAGATTGCTTAAAACCCATAAGGATAATATCTTGGTCAAACTTATTTTGTCAATGATTGGATGTCCAGCAGAAATCAGCTAAATGGTTGGCTGAGTTGTTTCAGCTGTCCTAGACACGTATTCTAAATGTCGCATTAAAGTTTCATTTATTTTTGTAAATCTTATTTAAAGTTGTCCTTTCTCTTCCTGAGATAAGTTTTTTTGTTGGTTTAATATCAGCAATTTATTTACTTGTGTTGCTTTTCAGGAAGCTGGAGATATATATGCTGATGCTTTGTATCATAGTTGTTTTTCTCTCCCTGCTATTTCAGAAACTTTTTCATGGGGTTCTATAAACAAAAGTTATTTTCTATTGCCTGCTAACCCAACTGTTATTTATGATATGTAGATGACATATTCTTTGTATTCAATGATGAGTTGGAGGTAGAGGGTTTTCATAGAATATTGAACAGTTTGCAGTTCACTTTTAAACAGGAGAGTGGCTGTTCTTATCCTTTCTCGGTGTCTTCACACAAAGACTTAATTCTAAGTTTATTACAACAGTGTACTGTAAGCCCACATTGTCAGGTTTATATGCCCAATGGGACACCTTTTGACCCAGAACATATAAGATCAATTTGGTCAAAACTTTAGTCAACTGGCATTAATAATCTGTTGTCTTAATAAGTTAGAACAAGAATTAACATTTATTGGAGTTATTTTGAAATTTTGGCTGTCCTTTGTGAAATCAAGTGTTAATATGAAGATGGACACTTTCATAGGTACAAATGAAAAATGCCCTGTCTATTTAAGATGGTCTTGGATTGGCAAATCTCATATATTGTTTTGCAGTATTGTTTTCCTGCTAATCTGCAAATGATGTTCTTATCTTGGCCTATGTTGGGATCTGTTTGTAAGGATAGCCTGCCTATTTCCAAAACTAGTTCAGTTATTTATTGTATTAAATGTCAGTGTGATAATGAATTTGTGTGTAGTACAACTCAACTTTTGCAGAGAATTTCACAACATGTTCCAGTATTTATCATAAGCCAGCATTAGACTGTTTCATCTTAAAATTCTGCAAACAATTTTCATTAAGTCTAGGCAGCCTTTCCTGTGTAAACAGTTGCTGGGTCTTAATGTAATCTACATTTAAATATATTATCATTAGTATATTACTAACATGTGTATTTTCTTTTTAATTGGGATATACATTTATTTTACTATCTTTGATCAAGTTTTTTGTAGGGTTACTCTTCCTCTTATTTTATTATCATTTTAAATATACCTGTTATTCATGCCATAATTAAATGTTTTGTTCCAGCAACAAAACATTTAATTATTTTATTAATTCTTGCATATAGGCTTCTTGATACTCTATAAACCTTCATTAGTTTTTCATTGTCATTGATTTTATTAATTTTTCTTTTGATTTTAGCATCACTCACAGCAGTTTTTATTGTTTTCTAAAAATCATCATTACTAGAATATTGTTTTTTCTTTCTCAAATACATATCTTTTAATAATAAACTATAAGTTTCTATTAGATTAATAAGATGCTTGGGACTATTCAAATTTGGTGTCTTTGAAACTTATTTTTTGACAAGGTAGACAATAGGCTCCTCTTGTGCAGAATGTTAAGGAGGATTGTTTTGAATTAATAAACCTTTAGCTTAAAGTTCCTTGATTGTGGCATATACTACTCAAAATATGTATTATTTAAGAAGTTAGAATAATTCTCTGCATTTCTGTTAACACTATCATCGACTTTGATTAACTATAATTACCTACAATGATAATTCTAAACATAATTCCATCTTCCTTGTGCTGTCTTCTATGTCATATTGTTTAATTCCTTCCATGAAGGAATAACCTCAAACCCATCCAATATTTTTTTACATACATCATTAAAAACGATTATTGAGAAATCAGTTTTCCTATATTTCATCTCACACATTTCTCTTTGTGATGTTTACTTAAGGATGGTACTTTAGTTACCAAGGTAGTAGCAAAATAAAAAGAAACAAACATTATTTTCATTTTCGATCTTTATAGTGGCACATCATTTACTTTGTATAAACAGGAATTTATATACAGATATTGTTTTGATATAATTTAATTTTATACCATGGAACCCCAGATCACAAATTTAATTTGTTCTTGAAGGCCATTACTGACCCAAAATGTTTATAAATTGAAAATATTTCTTTTTACATAGTAATCAATGTAAAATAGATTAATCTGATCCTGGATTCTTCAATTGTCTGTGATCTTTTTTTTTGTAAGAACTGTTGCTCTTGCAATATCAACTTCTTTGAACATCCCTTTATTTTTGAGAATAGTACAATTTGTTGATTTTGCCATACAAAATTGAGTAGCAAGATGAGTCATGAACACCATTTTCATGTTTGGCTATGATTTCTTCATTTTTCTCAGAATTCTGGTAATTTTTCTTTTCATTTTGCTGCTATCATTATCCTTCTTTGGTTTTATGCAGCCTTATTTAATAATTTATTTTTTTTTTAAATCACAAAACACAATGCAATTCAAGAGAAGGCATAGTGAATTTGAATGGGGATGTGTATGGAGATGGAGCAAAAGCTACACTGCATCGAGACACTCTCCCGCCAATATCACACCACATTGTCACAAGCTTGCATGTTCATTGTTTAGGACACTGTTCATCACTCATATTTTTTTTGTTTGGAAAATTTGTCTGTGAACTGATTTGTTCATTATGAGAGATGTCTGTAACCTGAGATTCCATTGTATTTGTATTTATAATAATGTATATATTACACGAATATAATTGTTTTGTGTTCAGATACTTATGTGTGTTCAAATACTTATATGGCAGAAGTCCCTCAATAATAAAAGTTTGCAGACCAAGAATTAAAAAAATTGAGTTAATTCATTAGTTAAGAATATATATATCAGTATATATATATTGTGTTGTATAATGCTTATTGGTGCAGAAATTGGAATCGGTGAACTGAATTTAAGTTAAATTCAGTTCACACTTACTACTGGTTGAGTTTACTATCTGTTATTCCATGATGAGGCATATAAAAATATAGAAATTTATTTGTCGAAGTATTTCAATTTCTATTATTTTGTTACCTGTTTAATATATTTTTTTTTCACTAAAGTATTTGTTTGTGATAGTAAATGTCAGCAGCCTATATATGAAAACAAGCAGAAATGCTTCTGGCCATTTTTCTAATCTCTTCTGCTACTTTACTTTACATGTTAATTCCACCACACACACACACACACACACACACACACACCTGCAACTCTTCCACTCCTCTTCACTATCCCACTGCATTTATTTGCTTCTGCATCCACACATAAATTAATCAGAAAGAACTCGGAAAAGTGTAAGAAAATGTGTTTTTCTTTTGTCAAATACTTTATAGAAATTCCTCTAGGACTGTTTCCAAAGACACCCAGCCTGACCCAGCTCCATCTGTAAAAATAATCAGTTGAGTCAACAAATAAGGATGTTTTTCACATTTTTTTCTCTATCCTTTAATCACTTTTGAAGTACAGACTTGAATTTTATGATTTAAACTTTAAAAGAGGCACAGATCAAAAAGGCATTTTTAATTAATGTTTCCAGCCCATCAAAGTCAAATAAATATGGTTACTGGCTAAATATTTGTAAATATATTTCTAAAACCTTAAAACTGTAATTAGAAATTTAAAAGATTTCTAAATATCTTGTCATGCTTTAATACAAAAAATTTAGAAAATATGTAGTTATTTAAGAAATTTTATTTGTTCTACTTATTAAAATATTTTGTCAGAATACTTCATTTTATTTATTTTTTCAATTGAACATTTCAAATTTGATTCATTGTAGTATACCTATCCATTATTGTTTGAATAGTCAAATTATCTGTTAATTGTTATTAACTTTGTTTTGGCTGATTAATTCTTCAGCCCTATTTCAATTATGAAAAACAAACTAAAAATGACAATAGAAAATGGTAATTAATATCTAAAGTAGATGAATCTACAGCACAAGGTACATAAATTAGGTGAGTGCAGATTTCAGTATTTTTTTTGTGTGTTTCGCAAAGTAGATGTTGGAGGATTCACTCCAGGCATAATTTGAAATTGCCTTTACTTGCCATCCAAAAAAATGGATTCATCCAATTATATTAATAACCATTTTCTATCATATTTTTGCTTTATTTTTTAGTAGAAATATTTTCTTTTATAAGAATTGGATCAACCAAAATATTTTCTTGGTAATTATATCTACATTTTAGTATTATGTGGCTAAAATGACCTGATAGTTCAAAAGTATTTTTATATATACTTAGATTGAAACAAATTTTATTGATAGTGAGTTGCCATTATTTGATGAAAAGGACATCTGGAATTTTTTTTATCAATTTTGCTGTTAGATAGACAGATTACTGTTGTACTATCAATCAAATTCTAACAGGAATTAGGAATGATATGGATCTTTTTGTATGTTTACATGTGATGCTTTAACCAGAAAA
>CAHIKZ030003397.1:0-95241 GCA_903632075.3 Acanthosepion pharaonis | reverse complement strand
GTTGTCTTGAACGGCCACGCCTCTAGACCACGTCGCTTTAATAATGGCAACTCCAGATCTGTATCTTCGGACCTACTCTGATCTTATGTTCATCAATGACATTTCCAACACTTTTCCAACAC
Organism: Acanthosepion pharaonis; assembly: GCA_903632075.3. Lineage (NCBI taxonomy): Eukaryota > Metazoa > Mollusca > Cephalopoda > Sepiida > Sepiidae > Acanthosepion > Acanthosepion pharaonis. Next base: position 95,119 of record CAHIKZ030003397.1, on the reverse strand, counting down.
TGTACAAAAACCAACCTTTTGGAACGACATTTTTAAAAAATATTTTTTATTATTTTTTTACATTACTTTGATCAGATTATTCTGTCTTTTTCGAAACTCTGTAAAATTATTACCACTTCTTAAAAATCTTTTTTTTCTGATTTCTTCATTCTAGAATTGCACTAAAATTGTTAACATATAAAACTGTTAACTCTAATTCAATGAAATATGAAATGAATTTTATTAACCAGAATTCTTTTTCATAGAATTTTCTAATATCTTACGTAAAAATTAGCGACTGTATAACCCATGAAAGTATTTTGAATTGGTTTAATTATTTCTTTTTACTTACTAACATTTAAAAACCTAAACTTTCCAGACAATCTAGTTATTCATGGCACAAAATTTCAAATACAAAAGTACTAATGGATAAAAAAAATTACATCCTCTCTCTCACACATTAATCTAGTAAATGAAAATTTGATTATACTGGCTTTAATTTATTTTATCTTAATATGAGTATTTATGTAAAAATAAATAAATAAATAAATAGGGTGTCGTTCGATACTGGAAGAGAGTGAAATACTTACCATAGCTATGCCAATGTGCCAGAACCAATTAGAATTAATGAAGTGTTGGAGATTTATTTTTAATGCAAGGGGAATAACTGTTTTTATTATACAACCAGAATTGCCTCCCTTTTACTTTCATGCGCTGCATAACTTTAGGATATCTCTACACTTCCTGTGCTCTCTGCAATGATTTTTTTGTGAGGAATTTTTTTTACTATTATTCCCTCTCCCTCTTCTGCCATCCATTTACACAAGTTAATTCCCCTCTCTACCTCTTATTTTCAATGTCCTATGAATTTCATATTCCTTAAGCCATCTTTCCTCTGTATGAATAGCAAAATATTTCGCCTACCTCTTTCTAATTCTAAGTATAAATAATTTTTTCTTTTCATTTTCCTTACAACTTCTTAATTGCCCACATAATTTTCCATGATATGCTCAGCATTATTTTGTAGAAATACATCTCTGTTGCTCCAAATCTCTATTATATTTTAGAAAATTATTCAACATTCCTAAGTTAAAATGAGTTGTCGAATATCAAAACTTTGAAAACTTTACGGGAAAATCTCTTCTAAATTTTCTTCTTTGTTATCAGAATTTATTGATCATCGAACTTCCGAAACAATCGTATTTATTTTCTTCTAAGGTTTCTTTTAGTCTATTAGAAGTTGAAATGTTATTGAATCTTTTTAAATATTTGTTGCGCATTTGAATCAGCCCAGAAAACAAAAGAAAAATGCAAGAAAGGTGTTTAAATATACAAATGTAAAATATTTTTATTCTCGTGTTTTTACAACTAAATCTTTCTCAGTATGTACGAATCTTAAACTTCCTTGTTTGTAGTTGGTTGTTAAGATGAAAAGAAATGTGATTTCTCCGCGTGTGTTTGTGAAAAAACAAACTGAGCAGGAAAGTGTAAGTGCCATGTAGCTTGGTTAGAAAGACGGGTTAATGTCATGTAGCTACGTTAGGAAGAGTGTACGTGTCACGTAACTCGGTGAGAAAGAAAACATGCGAATGAGTAAGCAAATCTGTTAAGCGGTGGTGTCGTAAACTGATCTCGCATATTGTTACTCCTTCTCCTTACTGATTTTGTCTGTCTAGAGACTTTACTTAAACACTCTTTAAAGGGATCACGAAGCATGTTTTTTATTGTTGGTGGGGACCCATTGGTTGAAAAATGTTAAATATTTATTTTCAAATGTTAAATTTATTAAACGGAAGGATGCACGATTCTCCGATTCATTTTGTCATTTGACGATTGACTGTCTTGGTGTCCATTTCCGTCTTCGCTCCACACAATAGCATCATACACAGGAAACTATTGGATTTTCTCGTTCTTCCAAAAGCCTCTATATTTCATGAAATTTGACGGATTTTCGGAAATCTGAAATCATGAACATTGTACACAAGAATACGTCATTCATTCTTTGTTCAAGGGTTTTGCTGAAAGGAATTACATTTGAATACTTATCATTTTATAACAGACAGGTTATACAGAGGATAATATGGTATTTATATTTTCTACTAAGAGTTCTCTTGATTTAAAATATGTTGTCAAATAATTGTACCTTTGAGACATGCACGTTATATACTGGAAAATATCATCTTTGTTCCTTCTGACTAAGATTCTCTAAATTTCAAGAGACCTGACAGATTACGTCCCTTTAAAACCGAACACATTATAGAAGAAGTATTGTATTTATTCTAAGGATTACACTAATATAATGTTGAATTATTTAACCTTTGAGAATATCTGTGGTATACTTAGGAAAATACTACATTTAATGTTCTAAAGGATGTCTTAATTCAATATCCATTGCTGCCGAATTATAGAATCTTTGAAACATGTGAATATTACTTAAGAAAATATAGTATTTACTAATTCTTCTAAGGGTCAATTAATTTAATATGAGTTGACGGATTTGAAAACTCACGTTTTACACACAGCTAAATATTGAATTTACCTTTTCTTGTAGATTTTCTTTTATTTTTTTTTTAGTTGCTGGATTGTGGCATGTTTGAAATAGGCTCATTATGCAATGAAATATATTGTCTTTCTTTTAGGCATTCTCTTACAGCAGTTGCCAGATTATTAAATCTTTGAATACATCGTTATACAAAGAAAAATATCATATTTACTCATTTTCTAAGTATTCTCTTATTTCATTTGTATTATAGAATTGTTGATATAAACACATCCTACGCATTTCATCTAAGTATTTGTGGATGTTAGTAACGTTGTGGGTTTTGTGTGTATTTTCAGACGAAGGTGTTCAATATGTAAACAAAGAAAATGTAAAAGAAGCTTAGAAAAAAAAACTTGAGTTTCTGCTATGGATATTTATTCCTTTTTTTATTGAGAGTATTGAAACAAAATTAAATGTTTCTTGAGTATGTCCGTTTTTTTGTTTTTGCTTTTGTTTTTTGTTTTGTTTTGGCTCAGAAATAATTTATGGGGAGTAAGAACGGGTAAAGATGGTCAAGCTCAAGTCAGCCACGCGCTGAGTTGGAATGGCTGAATCTCTACTTCATGAGTAAGCCTGCTGAAAACACATCCAGACAATCTCGTTGGAAAGGGAAAAGATTTCAGGTGCCTGAGAAAACTGATATTCCCCAGTGGGAATCCTATACTGCGTAGTTCACAACTTGAAGCTAAGAGGAGAAAGTGAATGATTTTGTTCTTTCCGGAAGTGGAGTCATAAAATCGCACATGTGACCAGAAACCCTTTCCAGTTTCTTTATACCTTGCATCATGGGATTTTTTTAATAGTTATTATAATTTTATTGATCGGTTTTATTTCATTTTCCCCTCATGTTTTCTTAATTCCATAGAAGTTGCTGGATTTTGAAAACTTTGAAGAAAACATGCGCATCATATCTGGAAAATATCTTATTTACTTTTCATTTTCCTCATGTTTCTTTTACCAAATATGAAAACGTCTATTATGCACGGAAAAATAGCGCATATATTGTTTTTTTTGTTTGTTTTTTGTTTTGTTTGCAAAATTTGAATTATGGAATATATCATTTCCTATATTTCTGCTAAGAGGCCACTCTTTACGTTTTCCTCCTTATTGGAATCATTAAAAAATGTGCCCTATACACCAGAAAATATGTTGTTTATTCCTTGTTTCTTCTTGAATTAAACAAGAGTTTCTGGAAGTTTTAATCTTTCAAAACCTGCTCATTAAAACAGGAATATACTTTAATTTTTCTTTATTGTAAGTGTTCTTCTTTAATCTTGAACAACATGTTCATTATATATAGAAAATACAGTGTTTCCCCTTTCTTTTAAGTGTGTTCATAACTAGAACTGGCGCCATCTACGCCAGAAAAAAAAAGAAAAAATGATTTAGTTTTTCCGCTTAATCACTTTTAATTGAAAGAATTTAAGTATTTCTTGTTCCTTCTATTAATTTTTTTAAATTTCATATGGATGCGTCCGAGAAACAAATGTGTGAAATATAATATAAAACATAATTTAATATTAATATTCAATTTAATTCTAGGTCAAAATGGAAGCCGATGTCCAAATCGACCTCAAGCCCGGGAGCAAAAGATAGCTTGTTAATTTTAACCCCTCCAAAACTAAAATGATCTAAAATGTCATCTGAGAGACACTTTTCAGTCTTCCATCGATATGGCCGATGTTAACCTCCAGGAAAGTGACGTCGCACCTTCTCGGGCTAACGTTCTCGGCTGACATGAAATGGAAAGACTATATTTAATCCATTGCTGGGTCAGCTACTAAGAAAGTCCATTTACTGTGTTGTGAAAGACAATTTTTCTCTCCAGAATTTATCTTACATATCTATAAGTCTACCATTCATCCATGCTAAGAATATTGCTGCCACATATGGTTCGGTGCCCCTGCTATTTACCTTGAGCTCCTTGATAAGACCCAAAGAAGTATCAGAAATATTATCAGTGCTGATCTGGCAGCTTGGCTTCAGTCACTTTCCCACCAGCATAATGTCGCCTCTCTTTTCTATAGATACTTTCATGGTAATTGTTAAGATGAGCTCTTCGCTATGATACCTAGACATTTTTTTTTAAGCGCAGTATTGGCACTAGGATCTCATTAATTTACAGCTGGCTGTAAATTATATGCTAACAGATTCTTTTTCTAGCACCTTACACTTGTGGAACTCTTTTCTGGATCCATGCTTTCCAGCAAACTTTAATCTGCAAGAATTTAAATGCAATGTCAATCGCTATCTACTGCCCGCCTGATTACTCTTTTCTATTTCCGCTCATTATAAATGTTTCTGTTCCTAATTCCTCCACATCATGTAACCACTTGTGTTTTAGTGGCTTTACTGCCTTGCATAGGGTGAGTTAAAAATTGTTTCTCTCAATCCAATATGAATTACTATAAATAGTATAAATGATAAAACATTCGCCTTGTGTGATCGAAAATATGGCATTTGTATATATCGTGTTGTTTGGACCAGCATGTGCTTGTTATATAGACAAGCATGCTGTTCATCATAGCAATGATAATTCCTCATTTTAAAATTACAACATAAAATATAGTTACGGTTTCTCTTACTTTTATAGGAATGCCTGGGTTTATGAGTCTTATAAATTATACGTTTTATGTCCTGGAAATATACAATTTATAATTTCTTCTAAGATTACACTTAATTGCTGAATTAATGAGTCTTACGATTTATTTTTATACGTTCGATCCCAGACATTTATGAGTCTACCACGCCAACCATAACGACCCTGCTTCAAAATCGGAAGATCATTTGGGTGGTGTTCTGTGTCAGAACATAGATGATTAAACAAGAGTAGCGGTTGTTGGGCAGCCAAGCCGTCTTCCTCCGTGGATAGGTGTCCAAAGAAATCGATCATTTGAACAAATCCTCTTCCAATATATAAGTCTTATACATTAGAAATTTAATACATACTGTATGTATCAAGTACAAATTTCTAGTTTTGAAAACCGTCCATCCTATAAGCTAAAAATTCAGTATTTACTATTTCTTCTAGGGTTTCTTTCTATTCAGAATAAATCCTAGATATTAGACTTGAAAACATGTATAAAAATGTTAACTCCCTACTAAATTTAAATTCTTGAGCCAGACATAAAAGCCTAGTTATTAGGAATAGAAATGGAATCAGAACACGTGCTTCTCTTCTGTTTGGGGTCAAAATAGGCACAAATCACAAAATAAGACTCAACCACTGCGTAACATATTAAAAGAAAACATTTATTACACGAGTAAAGCCAAAAAATTATAAATACAAGATATTCCCCAAAATTTCCTTTTGTACACATAGTAAGGCAAGAAAACGAATTTCTGATGTTTGAAAAAGGGATTGCCATCAAAAATGGAAAAAAGAGTTGCAGTTTTAAAAAAAATTGGATTAAATGAAAAAAGATTACACCATTTAAAAATTTTTAAAAAAAAGAAAAAACTTCGAGGAAGCAAAAATTACACAGGGCAGAAAATACAAAATTACAAACTCTTAATTTCTTCAACTGAATACAGAATAGGAATGTCTTGTGTTTTCAATAGGTTGTTGTCATGAGAACTTTATGTCATTCTTTACTGAAAAGTTCAACTTGAATGTTTGTTTCATTCAAATTCTTCTTTGGAAGACACTGAAAAGAATTTTCTGTCCTGGGGCTTGAATCTTCCTATCGCTGTCAGTTTTTCTTTCTTTCCCTATGATGATTTGTGATTCCTTCGGCTGGACTAATACTCCGGCCTTGACGTGCCTTCAATGACTTCTCGAAGATTAATTGCTTTTCTAAAGTCATCGGCCAGCCGCAGTCCTTTTATTTAACAAAGGAGATTTACAACAGGCTCCATCCCGGTTTTTCACAAGGTCTTGAGAGCGTATCTCATTGGCCAGTAAATATGACAACATATGTTTTGCCTAAATTCAAAAAATGATCCCCAGCAATTCACAAACAAATAATTTTGGCGTTTCTTTAACCGCTGATTCTAAAATAGATTTTCGCATAATTGCAACAGTATCTTTTAACGACCCATATAACTAGAAAATAAACTTTTTCAAGGGTAGGTGTTAAAAACAAATCCTAGACGATTAAACGTTTATTTACCCTACTAAAGATTAAATATTAAAAAATAATTTTTTATACATGCGTTTTCTGTACTGGAAATAAAGAATTCTATATTTCTTCTATGACTTTACTCAATTTAATATGAATAACTGAATTTATTAACCTTGCAAAATATGTGAAATTTAATATGAAATACAATCTTTAATATGTTTTTGTTGTATCCTTAAAGAGATTGCAAACAGACAAATGTGGTACTCGAGTGAAGGAACAACACACGCGTAGATGAAAGAAAGAATCATGTAAAAGAGAATACACTACTGAAAGACAGTGAATCGGGTGGCAGTCTAGTAATTCCCAAAGCAGGAATATTTATCTTACCTCCCCACATGACAGGATGTGACACAAGGCCGTTTTTAATGCGTGGTTTCGGGAGTCACTTGGCACATAAAGAGAGAATGCAACCTTCTTTATTTAAAAAAAAATATTTGTTTGACCTAAATAAGACCATTACATAACTAAGATATGTGTATGGGCAGGTGGCCGAGTGGTTAGAATGTTCGCATTTTGACAATAAGACCCGGGTTCGAATCTCACCATGGTCGATTTGACAGGAAGGGCTGGAAGGGTCGATCCCAGCATCTTTGGAAAGTGCCTGAAATCAAGCGTTGTGACTGAAATTGGGTAGACTAAATCCTTGGGTGCCGTCGATAGCTGTGCTAGCACGAAGTCACAAGTCATCGTGGCCGAGGCCTTGTTCAAATAACAACGCTAGATAACACGCTCTTTCCCAGAAACTGTAACTAAGGTCTGCTCAGCATAGTTGCAGCAGCATAGGTGGGTTCTGTAAACAACAAAAACACGCCTGAGCAAGCATCGTTGCTGCAGAAGGGATTGACTAGCCGCCCTAGTAGACGTAGTATCCTACAAATACCAGCTGGCCAGCTATACATTTCTTAACTAGTGATTAAATTTGCTTCACAACTTTTTTAGTAGTGGTGCACTGATGTTTTATTACCTTAATCGAGTTCTGAACAAATTGGAATATTACGTCTCAATTTTATTCTTAATAAATATATTTTTCTGTCCCCATTTGTTTTTTTTAAACTTGAAAAATTAGCATTTATATTCTGGTTTTTAACCCGGGAAAATTTCACGGTTTTCCTATTTTAATATTCTGATGAATCCTAATTCGAAAAGAATTCATATTTACTAAAATTCACACCAAATTCTCACAGAGCGAGCCTTATTCGTTGCTTTTGGGTTTCATATTTTTGATCGCCCCAAATTATGCGACTGCACGCTATTTTAAGTCATATCCCCAGGACAATTTTTTCTCAAAATAAAAAATGTCAGAGAAAAACAGATTTTCTTTACAGATTAAATTGTAAAAATCCTAACCCAACCGTAACCCGTGCCAAAAGATCCCTTAATTCTTAAGTTAATGATTTAAGCTTATTATGTGTTCTACAGGAAATCAATTATCCGTAGAAATTCGCTTTATCGCATCGTTAAATATATGTTGAGCTTCACAACTTTAATAAAATATTGCAATAACATTAAAAACTATAAATATGAATGTTGGTCATTATTTTAAGAAGTCCTTATGGTGAAATTATCGAATTACGAGAAATGAGGCATAAAGCCAGAATTAAAATATTCTTAAATAAAGTGACAAACTTACGGGATGTTTGAAACCGGGATATGGATTCCGACGTATTGGCTATTTTATCTCAGCTATATCCATATGGTGAACTTCGTTTTTGTTTGGTCTGGTTTGGTTTGTTTTACGGCATATCAACCTCAATGGGTTATTTAATGCCGACAAGATTTTTATTGCTGAATAATTTTTCCTTCAAAAATGTATTGCTGGTAATTTTTTTTGTTTTAAAATGTATACCTGGTATTTTTTTTTTTTTCAAAACTCCATTGCTGGTAATAATTTTTATTTTTTACTTTTTTCTTAAAAAGGTTTTTTATTATTTTCATAGTGTTTTGACCCAGTTTAAATTCCAACTATTTATCCATAAATTATTTTTCATATTTCGGTAAGGTGCTACCACCCCTTTAGAAAATTAAGAGGTGGTTCTCACCCTCAAAAAAATGATCCTGATCAGAGGCCTTGCTGTTGGACGTAGTTTATTGTCTTGGGTTCTCCTTTAAGACCACTATCCCAGGGACTTTGGTGATAAAATAATGGGTTTATTGATTCATTTAGTGACAAAACACTTTTTTCAGCCATCTCAAGCCACTTTTTACCCAGATGTATATCTGTAGAATGAAGTCCACATAAGAAATATACATTTCTCAAAATACTACCATCTCTTAGAGAGATTTTTCCTTTATGTTTCAGTATATGATATAAAAGTAGGTACCTCCACAGAAAATGCGATACCTAAGGTTTCAAATGAATTTTTTAGATTAAAAATTTTTCTTGCATCTTTTATTTTGGTTTTAATTTCAAGCTAATAGGTTAAATTAATATTTCCAATAAGCAAAATACTTTGCTTTATTTCAAAACTAATTTAAATCTAATTGAATTTGGCTGGAAATATTTTTTTAGCTGATTAGTGCCAATTTTAACCATCTTTCATCGCGAATGTAATTCTATTTAATAAAAAATCTTCCAAAAATAGAATATTTTTTCTGAAATTTTATTTGAGGAATATTAGCTGATTTAAAGTTTAATTAATCTGATTTGAAACAAATATTACCTTAATTTTAAAATGTCGCAAAAATGCATTTTTTAAACAAGGCAATAGCTGTTTATTTAAGGTGTTGACATACTAGCAGCTTGAATGACAGACGGAAGTTCATTTAATGTTTTTCTACGGTGGTTATATCTGCAAAAAATAATTGAGGTAATTGGAACGCATTTTATATCTTTTTAAGTATCAATAATCTTAAAAATTTAGCAAAATATTCTCCGTAATGTAATGTTTTATTGAATTTTAGATATTTTGACTTTAACTTTACTATAGTTATCGTTTTTATTTTCTAATAATGTCGTGTATAAACACCTGTATCTATAAAAATCGGCAGGTTTATACACACGCAATTTGATTTATTTGTGAATAAGTCCCGAATGTTTCATTAAAATCCAATACTTATTTAATTTTTGCAAGAACTTCCAAATCAATGTATTTTTTACCTTAAAAAAAGACGCTAACATTTCCTATACTAATATTCGGCTGCCATACTGAGGGAAAAAAATCAAGATTTTTACCAAAATTTCGGACTTTCTAAAAAGGATAAAAAATATGATTTAATAATGAAAAATCCCTTGGTCTTTCATCTTAATAATAACAGAAAGATTTTCACTATAAAATTTTGTTTTTATTAAGTTTAGGATATTTTTTCATCATTAGATGCTAATTTATTTTAGCAAGTTAGTGGAGGTATCTACATAGAAATGTTTCTCCATTGCCACACTTCACCTCCCTCATCACTCTCACAGTTCAATAGAGTAAATTTCAGAATACTTCGCCTTACATTTTTTTTCTCTGAGAAATTGTTTTCTTAGAATGACGTTTTTGATGTAATGATTTTCATTTTTCAGAAAATTGTCAAAATGTGGGTGTTATAATCGCTTCTCTCCCAATAGTGCAAATTCTTCAAATATTTCCGAAAAACGCTGTAAGTGTAGTTTATATACTCAGGTATAGTGATAGATTTTATGAGTTTTTTTTACATAAAAAAAAATTAAGGAATCGCCCAATACATAGGTAATTTTTTTTCTGGAGGTATTAAAATTCATACAAAAAAAATTCAGGGTTCGCACAATACATGAAATCGGCTTATACACGAATATACACGGTAGTTAATATTAATTAACAAATTTACAATACATTGAATATTAAAAAAAATATATCTATTTATTTTTCATTTAATAAGAATGATTAGTATAAACCAATGTTTGTACATGAGCTTCCGTATACCAAAATCTTGAAAAAAAATCTAAAATTAAAAGAAAATTATAAAAAAAAAAAACGATTATTCAAAAATCTTGTACACAGATTGAAAGATAACAATCCCCGCTACTCTAAGATGTCAGGAATCGATTTTACACTGAATGAATGAATAGCTATTATGAACCAGACCCAACTTCTAAATCGATAACTAATCAATATTTTTCGATTCTGACTATTGACTATGGAAGATTTAAAGAATGCTAAAAAGAAAAAAATATTTAAAAATGTTTTTCCCAGATTTTTTATAACTCGATCAGTCTAAGTTACTTCGATAAGACATTTTAAACCACAAATTAAAAACAACAATTTTTTAAAATTTCTTAAAAATCCTACTAATGTCCGAAATATTTGGATTTCCTAAAATACATTAGATTAGAAAGAACAAGAATTATTCTCTGTTCTAGAGAAAAAAATTTAAATTGAAGTGATAAACTTAATAATATTTGTGAATTTCACTTTTTATACAGTTCAATAATGCAAAAATGTTTTGTCTTCTCTTTTACATTTCGTGGAATATTTTAAAGGAAAGTTGTAAAATATTAAAAAGAATTGTTACATATTTTGTCTACAAAGGTCAGTAGAACTAAAATTTAACATACTTAAAATACGTTAGAAAGAGAAAAATTATGCATAAGAATAAATATTATTATATGTTCGTTGTTATAGAGAAAATATTATTTTTATGTGATAAAATTCTTAATAGTGATATTTTAGTGAGTTTTTTCACTTTAAAATCGTTCAAATACTGTGGAAATGTAGTCTTCTCTTAAGCTGACATGGAGATTATTCTAAAAGAAAAGTTAAAAACTAAAATGCATTTTGAATAATTTAACTGACTTCGTAGAGACATTAAATTTCAGTTTTATTTGAAAAACAAATCTAAAAAAAAAGTTTTACGTTTTTATCTAAAACTATTTCTTTTTTGCAGATTAACTCAAAGATTTTTATTAAAACAAAAATGTAAAGACCAATTTAAATATGCCTAGATCGATTAGGTAACAATGATGAGCACAAAAGAGAAATTAAATTAAAATGAGCTAACAAGGATGAGAACAAAAGACAAAATTAAATTAAAACTAAAGCATTTTTTTGCCTGTTAAAAATCTAATATGTCTAAGACATTTGTTTTAAAAAAAACCAAACTTGGCCATTTTTGTACATTTAAGAGGGTTTTTTCTTCTTGGGTGGAAATCGATTTTTAAAAAAAACAACTCGATAATCAACTTATTATTGGCTACATTTTCAGTTAAGTTTGTATTAGAGTACATGAGAATTGAGGGATTTTTAGTCTGAAATTTGGGTTAAAATTTTTTGTACAAACCGTTTTGTGAAAAAATCGATTTTTCGTTTTTTTAAATTTTCGTTTCAACGCAATTTTTAAGAAATAAAAATCAATTTTCAAGCGACATGGTGTAAACAACATACATACCGAGTTTGAACGTTTAACAGTCAAAAACTTTAAATTTATCCATTTTTATTGGCTTTATGCATAAATTCAAAAATGGCGATTTTTACTGGTTTCGTTCTTATTTTTCGTTGATCTTTCAACCAATTTTCATCAAACTTAACATGCTTTATAAATGTATCCTCTTTTACATCATCCCTGGTAACACACTGACAAATTGAATTTCAAAAACTCCAAAATAATTGTGGTCTGAAGTGGGTCTTCATCTTGTGTGTCTTACTCCTTCATGACCTCGGCTAATTTCGACTGAATAAATACAGACTAATTCTGTTATATCAGTAACTGCATTAATTCAAAATGTTTTTTTTTAATGAAAGTACTTTAAAGTAATTGAAGAAGATAGATGTTTTTACATCTAAACATTTACTCCATTCTAATTGAACGCTTTTTCGGGTCGACCAGCTCAGTATGGCTGCTACTTTGTAATAAAAAAATAATAAATAAAATTTCAAATTAAAAAAAATTATATTCTAAAAAAAAAATTAAATTCTTTTATTTTTATGAATTTATAATTTTATGATAAACAGAAAGTTAAATATTTTCCTATTTTTTACAAGATTTATTTTTTATAATTAATAAACAAAAATAAATAATTTTTAACATTTTTTATAAAATTTATTTTATTATAATTATAATACAAACAGAAAAATATAAAATTTCTTTTTTTTTCTATTTTTCATAGAATATCTTCTTTGCAAGGTCGAATTTTGGACAGGTATATTCTTAAATCTTCTTCCAAGGATTCTAGATTCAAGAATCCCAAGACAATTGAAATAATTATCGATCAAATCAAAAATATCTTGGCACTTTGTTTGGAGTGATCATCAAAATAAACACTATTTACATTTTTACACTATTTACATCGTTCGTACTGCTGTCCTCATCTTTATTGCTATATTCACGACGTTTCGGCCGTTGTATTCACCGACCTACGTCAACTGTTCTATGGTTTCTTCTTTAAAACTAAATCTAGTAAATACTAAGATTTAGGGTTTCCAACTGAATTGCAAACATGTTTACTTTTTTAAGGTGAGATATTACTTGAAATTCTATATTGATGAGTGCAAGTCATTTGAAATATTCCACTGACTTTTTGGACAAGCGGGAATGACTGGAATGTAAATGCCTCTTAATTTGCTATGATTTTTCTAATGTTTTGTCCCAAAAATGATGCTAAGGATACTAGAGGCCAAATATGTGTGAAACGACAAGGTTTTGAAGAGAATTGAAAGAAGAAGGAAACTTATACATAACATCAGGAAGAGGCAGCTGAAATTTCTGGTGGGGGGGACGTTATGAGAAAGGAGGGCTTGGAAAATCTGATACTCACAGGACGGATAGAGGAAAAGAGGGACAGGGGAAAGCAATGCATGACACACTTATGGACTTGAACCAGTAGATGGCAGAACATGGCTTGGTAGAAATAATAAAAAGACAAAACTTATTAAGAGCTATAAGGAACAGAGGGAGGTGAAGGGCCATTGTCGCCTGCATCCTGAAGTGACACATCACATAAAAGAAGTGTTATGGTGGATTTCCTTCACCAAAACCGAATGATAAATGATAAATAATCTTTATTATATATTCAGAGATTGACAAATAGTTGTCTTTAATTTGATGGCTCATGTACTGGATGACGCAGCATTCTATGCACTAACGACGTCTTACAATTTTTGTTTCTTAATGTTGTGGATTCCGGGTTGAAATCCGGTACCAATAAATAACAAACGCCAGGAATGAATATATGAAAATAATGTATTAACGTAATAATACAAACTGATAAAACAGGTTAGTAGTTCCAGGAATACGGGTTAGTAGCAAAATATATATACAGTCTTTGGTATTGAAGTATCCCTGTATGACTTCTTACTGGGTCTACGTGCTCACTCACTGTGACCTACAAAGCTGTTACCTCACCTTCACTCTTCCGGTTACCTACAACCTTTTACTCTGTCACTCTGGACTCAACTCTTCGGTCGGTCTTGCTCTCTCGGGTCTTCACGTAGCCATAGTATATGTATATACTGGGTGAGTCCATTTGTTTAAAAAGGGGAGAACCCCTCAACACTTAATTAAAAACATTTTAACATTTGAACATGTAATGAAAATTTAATCAAAATAAAAAAAATACGTTCAATACGAGCTACACATCCTCACTACATCTTCGGGCACAATTCAATACACATTCGCAATGAGGGATTGCTGGGTCATTGTGGAAATCAATTATGGATGATTTCGAAATATATCTGTGATCATAGGCAAGTCCTTGTCAACTTGCACCATCTATAGACATGTCGCGTGACCTCATTTCGTACATCTAACCAACTATATGTCATGTATACGTTTGTTTTTTTTATGACAATGATATACCCGTATAATCAATTGAAAGGGGTTTTAATTTTGATTGTGCTTTGGACATCATTTGAAAATAATTTAATTAATGACATGTAAAAATTTCCGTGACACACATACCATTGTCTCAGGGACACCTATCATCTATTTCAGCAAATGTAAAATGTAATGTTCCTTTTTCATTTTCACTTATTTATTTTGGCTATTGTACAATGCAATTGTTCTTCTTTCACTTTCACTTATTATTGTACTATGTAATTGATTCGTTCAAAATCGTTCACATGCTCTGGCCATTGTACAATGCAATTGTTCTTCTTTCACTTTCACTTGCGATTGTACTATGTAAAGCGACTTCGTTCACTTTCGTTCACATGCTCTGGCCATTGTACAATGCAATTGTTCTTCTTTCACTTTCACTTGCGATTGTACTATGTAAAGCGACTTCGTTCACTTTCGTTCACATACTCTGGCCATTGTAAACAATATTTGAGTTCTTCTTTCAATTTCAATTGAGATTGTTTTGTAAAAGTTTGCTCACTTTCATTCACATGCTCTGGCCATTGTACAATGCAATTGTTCTTCTTTCACTTTCACTCTTATTCCAGCGATCAAACAATGTAATACTCCTTCTTTCACTTTCAGTCACTTATTCTAGCTATTGTACAATGGCATTGCCCTTCTTTCACTTTACTCTATCATTCCAGCAATTGTAATATGTAATTGTCGTTCTTTCACTTTCAGTCATTTATTTCGGTCCTTCCTCTTTTACTTTCACTTTCACCCAGGCATTATACGATGTAATGGTCCTTTTCTCACTTTCACTCACTTATTCCAGCCATTATTCAATGATCACTTATTTCAGCCATTGTATAATGTAATGGTCCTTCTTTCACATTCATTCACTTATTCCAGCAATTGTAAGATGAAATGATTCCTTTTTTCACTTTTACTCTCTTATTCCAGTCATTGTACAATTTAATTATCCTTCTTTCATTTTTTATCAGTTATATTATGCAATATAATGGCCCTTAATTTCCTTTTCCCTTACTTACTCCAGCCATTGTAGAATTTAATGGTCTTTCTTTTACTTTCAATCATTTATTTCAGTCTTGTACAATAATTACTCATCCCAGTCATTGTACAATGTAATGTTTTTTTTCATTTTCAATCACTTGCTCTCGCCATTGTACAAATCATTGTCCTTCTTTCACTTTCACTTAGTTATTCCAGTCACTGTAATATGTAATGAGCATTGTTTCACTTTCTATTCTAATCATTGTACAATTTAATGGCCTTTTTTCCCTGAAAAAATATATCAAAAAACATCTTTTAAGGAAAAAAATTATAAGATTCCAGTGAATAGATCTAACAGATTTTTTGTTTTATTTTGCTTTTTAAAACATCAAAATGTTCTCATTTATATTGAATTCTAAAATTTATGTCCAAATAATTAGCTTCAAAACGTATTTCCTGACTTTAAAAGCACATATTAACTTATTAAACACATTTAGGAAGGATACTCTGAAAATAATGCTTCCACTTCATTTGCACAGAACGATAACAAATGCATGAAGTACTATTTTTCCATATTGTTGCCACCAATCGTTACTTATTTTTTAGGCACTCGTGGCTTGTTATATACATCACTGTCAGTACTGATGAAAACCGTTACCCCAAACCTTACTTTAGTCATATCTACTATTTGGTTCTGAAAGTGTTTATCAAGCATTGATGAAGAACAATAAGTGTAATTTCCTTCATGAAACAATTTTATGATGCACACCTGTTTGGTATATACCATTAAAGGCCATTTAGTCAAACTAACATCAACTGCTACCTGTAAGCAGCATAAGACAATGTATGGCATAAAATCTTTGAGCGGGAATTGAGATTTGCTAAGTTAAAAAGTATATACACAAATAGCAAAGCAGTTTCCAGTGCAGAAATTACTCTTGGTGAGCTGAATTCAAGATCCAGGCTAATCTGATATGTTCACTTGTGAAAGGTATGAATCCATTTCTTTTTTCCTCCCTGCTAAATAGCTGTGCAGGTGGTTTCTCCAGATTTGAGTGCTAGCTAATCTAGATGAATAATTATGAATTCATAGCTGTAAAGAAATTACTTTGTTACTTTTCCTTAAAAGAATCTATGAAGAATCATCGGAAAAATTTAGCTGATTGCAACAGCTACTTTTAATAACCATAAATGTAATGTTGAATCAATTTTTATATTGAATAATGTCAAGCAAAATATTTTTAATTTTAACTTTAGCTCAAGAAACTTTGGAATCTGTTATGGTCTGGTTCCTTGTACCCCGGGTGACAGTCCAAGTTAGAACCAATAAAGAAGAACTCGAACCCGGATAGGGAATAACACAGATATATTACAAACAGGAATATATACAGAGAAGTAGAAAGGGTTAGTACGAACAATCAGGTTTAGTAGAGAGAACAATGTAGTCTCGACCAGTATCACTATTCCAATGTCTTGCAGTAATTGTCTGAACGCGACTCTTGACTCGACTTGAACTACTGACTCGACCTGAACTACTGACTGAGGCGCAGTATTTATTAAGTATGGAATAGTCTATTATTATTATTATGGGTAAGATCCCATAACAGAAACAGAGAAAGACAAGCTTTGTTTAAGGGACAAAATTTGACAAGTAGAGTAGCAGTAAGAGAGACAGGGACGATGTGGACATAGAAAAAGAGAAAGGTTGGAAATCATAGATAGATAGATAGATAGATAGATAGATAGATAGATAGATAGATAGAAACATCGACAGATAATGAACAGACTGAGATAGATATATATAGAGAGAGAATGAATGAAAGATGGTGTCCATTGTTGCACAGAGTAAATAGCACTACATAAATAAAAAAATAATATAGTAATTAGACAGAATGCGTTCCCTTGAAATGAGGATATGTTCTGGCTGTCTGACCCGACGATGATTAAGGCGCAACTCTGCGAGCTTTAATTTCACGTTCAACGTCAATTGTAAAAAACGAAAAAAAAACGATCAGTGATGACGCCACAAGAGAGATAACCAGGACATACATATTCATATAACTCCAAAGTTATATGCGTATATAAATGTATATGTATATGCATATATATATATATATATACCAATCGATATATTAACATAATTTGTGTACACACATAAAATGTTCAGATTTATTTTTATTTTGTAATATAGTAACAATTCTAAATAGAAGCTTATGAAGCTTTATTTGACCAATTTTGCTTTTGCGCGGAAAACGTTTATTATAGTGGGTGGTTACAAGCGTGAGGAGAGAGGGGATGTGCTTTTTTATTACTACACATATGTTTACTATTAATACTCTATTTCTTAATATTAAGCAAATTCCCTACTGTTATGAAGTAGAACAATCGCTGTAATAGACGTTCTCAGGTCAATAGACGGTAGCCAGTCTGGTATTCGCACTGGCGTTCTGCTTTTATAGCAGTATCTCATTTACATACAATACTACACCTCCTTGAACTAAAATGGCCTTTTGGCCTTCGTTGATCTTTGACTTCTAATTATTCTTAGCAATCTAACATGTCTTTCTTACTGTGTATCTTGATTTCTTCTTATAGGGGACCTAGGTTTGAGTTCATTTTCCTCTTCCGACTCCTCGTCAGGTTTTTGGTCATTATCATCCATAGATAGTTCCGTTTCACTACTGGATTCATTAGTCTCTGCCTCGTCTTCATGTTCTTCATCTTCAGTTTCTTCGTCCATTTCTCTATTCTCGGGTTCCATTCTGCTTCTTAATTGATCCGCATGGGCCAGTACATTTTGTTCATTTTACATTAGTATTGCTGTGTTGTGCTATTTCTGTACTACAAAGTTCGCCTTCTCTGAATTAGATTCTTTGTATTTTTATGCCATACACTTTCACTTGTTGAAAATCTAATTATTCTAATCTGTCTACCCATTAATGTGGAGGGACTTTGTATATGGGGAAAATGCTTTTTCTCCCATTTTCACAGTCTGTACCATTCTTTCTGCTGTTCCATTCGATTGTGGGTGGTAGGGTGGTGCTTTATACCGGAGGCATTCAATACGCTTTAGCTATGAACACAAACTTTCCTCGCAAAATCCTGGCGCGTTATCTGAGACCTAAGTTTTAAGCAAACAATTCCTTGAAAATATTGTTCCTAATATTTTTTTATAGTGGTGGCTTTTCTGTCAGCAACATTAATTACTTCGGGCCATCCTGAAAATGAACCAGCTAAAATTAAAAATAGCTCCTTGCCTTTAATATGGTCTTGATCTATGTGTACTCGAGCCCATGGTTCTTTTCCTTTAGGCCACGAGTGAAATTTTTGCCGAAAGATTTTTCTTTCAATACATTTTGGGTATCTTTTTACATACATCTCGAGAATATCCTGGCCACCACGCTTGTAATTTTAATCTCACGTGTGCCGCTTTATACATCATAATGTACACCTGTTAGTACTTCTTATCTTAAACTTTGTGGGGGTATTATAATATCTCCATAGCATATTATACCTTTCTCTACAGTTAACTTATGCCTTGATTCTTTGTAGGCTCTTTCTGCCATTGTACAATTGCTCCATGTATTTCTTTTTATTCTGTCTGAAATTCTACTTAACACTGGATCTTGTATGGTTTCCATTCTGAGACGATTTAGGGGTAACAGGTCCATTTCAATCCAGTGCAGTATTTTATCTTCTGAATTTCCAAATGTTTCTAATTTTTACTGTCTAAATGTAATCTGGATAACACATCCGCGTGTGAACTTGTGTACCACTTTACGTATATGCTGTCGAAATCATAGGCCATGAGTTTTATAGCCCATCTTAAAATTCTAGAAGATGTAACTCTTGGTATTTCCTTTCTGGGGTTATATATAAAATCTAAGGGTTTGTGATTTGGCTTTAACAAAAGTTTTAGAACTAACAAAAACTTTCGCGCTCTTTCTGTGCGCCATACTATAGCTAACGCTTCTATCTCAATATTTAAGTAGTTAGCTTCAGCCGAAGTTAATTTTCTTGACAGGAACTTTATTGAATGTCCTTCTTGAGATGAAATTGCGGCTACAGTATTTTTACTTGCATCCGTAGTCAATGTCACTTCTTTTTTGGATCAATGATTTTTGCCATCGGTTTTCTTATTAGTGCCTATTTAAGCTTCCAAAAGCTATATTTTTGCGTCCATTTAAATTCTGTATTCATTTTATGTAATTCCGCAAATGGTTCTATTAAGTCACTGCAACTACGTAGATATATCCTATAAAAATTGGTCAATCCAAAAAGGATTCTAATATCTTTTTTTTTATTTTTTGGTGTAGATACATCCGATATTTTATCAGTTTATTGTCTGTTGAAATTCCTCTCTTGAGATCTTTGGTATCCCAAATACGATATTTTGTCGCAATTGAACTCAAATTTATCGCTATTTATCGACATACCAGAATTTTTTAATTGTTTTAAAACGTGTTCAGCTTTTTAAAATTCCTCTTTACTGTAAATATCTATGTCAATATCGTCTTGATATATGATTATATTTTTACCCCCTTCGATAGAACTTATTTAATTGCCTTTTGAAAAATAATTTCGTTTGGTTATATGCCGATTTTACGTCAATCCCTGGCAAAGTATTTCATTCCTGCTAATTCATGACTTGCCATTTCTATGTTAGGTAAGGGGAAAGAATTTGATGATACATGATGATACTCACCTACTTTGTAATCTCCGCATATCTTCAAATCGTCATTGGGCTTTCGTATTGCAACAATTGATGAAGGTCAACTGCTACCACATTGGGTATTTTTTCTCCAATATGCCTTGTTCTACCATTTTATTTAGTTTTGCAACGACCGTGTGTAGAATGTAAATAGGCATTTTTTGAGATTCAAAATAGACCGGATGACTGTATCTTTTAGACGAATACTCGTTTTATGCGCTTTCAATAGTCCTATGTCAGTTTTTTATAACTTTATACAGTTTATTAATTTCACCGTATAAACTTTTAAAACGTCTATTCCCAGAACTCCATAATTTTTGTGCATTCTACAAGAGTGATGGGAATAATCTCAAAACGAATTTTTGTCTCGAAAGTTCCTTCAAGGGAGCCTAGAGTTTTGATGATAGATCCATCAAATTGTTTTAAATTAAGATAACATTTTTTTTTAAATTTGTGTTTACCCATTTTTCCCCAGAAATTCCTTGGGATCAAAGTAACATCGCTTTCCCGTGTCAACCTGCATGGTTTTCTGCGTCAAGAGCTCGACATTGGACTTCCTGTTCAGGTGGTTTGGGGCTTTGTGGTTGAGGTAGTATGGGGTTCTTTCCCCAGCTGCGCCTCTGTAATCTGGATCAATGACAACATCATTTTCTGAATTACTGTTCTCTTCTGAAGACGACTGCTCTGTCGTTGGAAAAGTGGGTACGGGAAGCTCAGGGTAGTGTGGCACTGGGACGATGGATCACAGTAGGTCTGCGCGTGCATTCTTGCCAGCTCGACGTTTCGAAGGTTCCACCATGCAGAAGAAGCAATTGTTGAGTGGTCAGTCGATTCCCTCCAAATTCGTGGGATTGCAAATTTCGCGGCCATGTTCCGCTCTGCCCAGGTCAGAAAATAAAAGTTTGTAAGGAATAATTGTCATTTCCTTTGCTTTCTAGACAGAAGCAATTAGGAAATAATATTTACTGGCTAAAAACACAAATGTCAAAATTTTGTTACACAGTGTACTAGACGTGATAGTGGAGGGAAATGGCCAATTTCATTTATTTTTCGTTCCGATTTTAAACATTTTTTTTATAATCATACTTGTGTTGTCTAATGGCCTAATAATATACAATAATAATTATTATTATTTGTAGTAGCAGTAGTCTGTCGCTCTGAATTTTTATTGGCTTTATATATATATATATATATATATATATATATATATATATATATATATATATATGTGTGTGTGTGTGTGTGTGTGTGTGTGTGTGTGTGTGTGTGTGTGTGCGCGCTCCTTTCAAAAGCCAAGTCAACTCCAATTTATGATCATGCGTTTTTTAGTGCGAGTTTTATTGCTTCTTATCTGTCTTACTTTTGATCCCAACACAACGGGTCGATACACACTTTGGTCGCTGAACACAGATCGAAAACAAAAATAAAGATGCAACTTCAAATAAGACTTCAATTCCAATTTCGCTATTTACCTCCCAGGGGTCGAAAATTATATCGACTGTGAGTACTGTGATATGAAACATTATTATGACGACGTATCACTACTAGTACCTACTAACTTCTTCTTCATGACGTCGGCGATCAAAGCTCTCCACAATCTCCTATACTTTGTAGATCTTGCTACAGTTTCCTTTCTGTCAACCATTTACACATTACATTTATTTACTTCGTTATGCACTGTTTCCATCTGTTCCTTTTGCCTTCAATATGTCCTGTGTTTGTCAAATTTTCTAAGCCCTCTTTCCTCATTACGTGCCCTACAAACTTCAACTGCCTCTTTCTGATGTTATATATAAGTATCCTTTTTGTTTCCATTTTTCATAAACCTTCGTCGTTGTTCACATGTTCAGTCCATGTAATTCTCATCATCCTTCTGTAGAACCACATTTATGCTGCTTTAAGTCTCTTCTTCATCTGTGAAAAGATTGTCCAGCATTCACTGCCATATAGGTGTCGTTTTTCTCTGTCGTATGTTAAAACGCTTCCCATATATTTAATTATTGTACTGCTTTGATTTTGGCATCTTCAATTTGTAATTTTCATCTTAGACTGCTTCTTTTGGTGACAACCATACATTCTGTCTTCCTGCAATTGATGTCTTGTCCTTTCTTGTCGTTTTCCTTTACTAGCTACGTTTATTAAATTCAGATGTAGGAAATCAAGTTCCGGCTACCCTTGAAGGAAATATGGAATCGATTTGTTGAACGGGTAGAGGCCATATTTTGAATTCTTTACACCAGATGTTAAATTTCAGTTAATAAAAATTTAACGAAAAAGATATTAATTCCAAAATACAATATAACTGTAATTACTTTCTCGCCTTTCAATTTTAATTAATTTTTATCGATCCTTCTTTTTAGATTATGTTGTTATGCTTATTATGTTAACTTGTTAATAAGAATTAATTTGTGTAGGATATACGTCCTTGAAAGTCGGACTCCAGAAGTGCAGGTTGCAAGTTCATTGTTTATATTCCCTCACGAAATATTTCTTTTGAATGGCTTTTATATTATTTCTTTGTTTAAAAGAGAAAAGCGGTTTTTTGCATTGGTTTTTGTTAATCACATTACATAATATTACTAACGGAACATGGAATGTTGATTAATATTTTCAAATTTATAAATAATAATACAAAACTGATATGTTCCAGTTAATGGCTGATTGAAACACAGCTGAAACGTTTGGGAGAATGGAAAACACAGACACAGCTGATGACTTTGAAAGAATGGTTTATCCAGACACGGATGATACGTTTCAAAATTGAAAAACAGACGCAACTATTGTTTTTCAAAAAATAGATAACATATGAAGAGATACTGGTAAAAGCAAAATGAAAACGAGATTAAATTTGGGTTGTTAAATACACTTCTCAAATTTAGAAATAATACAAAACTGATAGTTTTTAAAAGAATGGATAAAATTGCGATGGATAATCCAGCAAAAGGTGACATGTTTCAAAGAATGGTTGAAACAGAAACAGCTTACATGTTTCAAAGAATCGTTGAACAAGAAACAGATGATGTGTTTTATACCTCGAAGCTATGGACAAAGAGTTTTGAGTCATTCTATGTCAAATCAACAAAGATCTGACCTGCACCGACACAGTTGGTTTTTTCAATTTTCGTACACTTCTAGAGCTTCATGATACAATTTGAATATAGTGCATATTTTAAATTTCTAGGACAAAAGCTTCCAAAGATATGACTAACCCTTATCAAAAAAGGCGCATTTCATAAAATAGTCACAAAGTTTAAATATCAATATCTCATTTGTTCTTCCACCTACAAAGTTACATTATGTACCATTTTAAAAGTAATTGGATAGCTCTAAAAGTCGATATATTTATTTTTTGTTTAAAAGTCTAATAAGGTAATTTGACATTACCTTAACCTTTGACCTTTAATTTCTCAAAAAGTGTATCTTTAATTTTTTTTTTAAATTTGATAACAAAACTGTATGTCTTATGGCAAGATATGTACATAATTTTGTCGTGGACTTTTGGCTGTGGCCTGATTTACAAGGGCAAATATATATAGTGGCAAATACCAAAAATCCGCTATTTTAAATTTAGTCTAACTCAGAAGAGTTAGGCTAAATTTAAAATAGCGGATTTTTAGTATTTGCCACTATATGCTAACATTTTCCTATCTCCCAATATGGCCAATATGTATATCTTTAGAACGTTCTATGAATGCTTATTAATATTCACATAGGAACCTTGATAATGATCAACGGAATTTGTGTTAATTGTAGTTAAATTTTGAACAATTCGGTGAAAAATAAACAACCTTATTTTCTATTTGCTTACATTTTTATTATACGACAAATAGATTTTTACATGAAACAGTGAGATAATAAAAATAATTGTTTAAGAAAGTGTCATAAATTAATGCTAAAATAACATAAAATAATATGAAAATATGCCTCAAATCATATTAATGGTTAACAAATTTTTTTGACATTTGACATGGTATACTAAATAAATGTACAAAACAATCAATTGTTTAGTTTTGTTTATATATATATATATATATATATATATATATATATATATATATATATATATATATATATATATATATATATGATTAATAGTTACAAGGTTACAAGTAAACTCATTGTTCTTACAACTGCATGATTCTAATATCTAAACCAAGGACGGCAAACCTACGGTGAAATGCGGGTCGGATCCGGCCCGCGAAGGCATTTGGACCGGCCCGCGAGCCTGATTGCCAATGACTCTATTTTTAACATGAGAGACAACCTTCAAAAGAAATTTGTTATATGTCATTTTTCATAGAATGTCTACACATCCCAGTGCACTAAATATATCTTTCATGAGACTTGTTTTACCAAGTTGCGTTGCCTACGTTTAATGTCAAATAATGGTTACATATTTGTTATGACCCTTGGCTACATTAAAAGATACCAGAAGCGAAAGGAACGATAAAGTGAAAGAGTCCAGGGAGGGACTGACATGCGAGGTAGGAGAAATCTAAAGACAGTTAAACATATGCGCATTATACATACATGCCTCATGAATGTGTGGATGATACCGCATGTGTATATGTAAACTAAGTGTATATTTTGCAACTATTTGTACTCGTATGTATGGGTATATGTGTGTTGTGTTTTTGTTTGATGTATGTGTGTGTGTGTTCGTTTTTGTGGAACAATTTTCAATAATAGTTTCAAACCTCACATCTTTCGGTTGATTTTTTTTCACTTTGAAGTATTTTGACGTTCCTTGAGGAAAAAATAAATTTTGTTAGGTATTTTTTAATTTTAGATTTTCTTTTGTTTTTCTGATTTCTCAATGTTTATTTTCATTATGGTTTTAAATATTTAGGTTGACAGGGGTCTGCATATGTAATTTTCCTTAATTTTATATTAATGGCCTTCGTCCGGCCAGCGAGGTCGAATGAGTTGCCGACCTCTGATCTAAGCCATGATTATTTAATTTTTAACCAAATGGTAAATCAAAATATATGAGGGTCACAAAATTAATAAAAAGTTTATTAAAGCAGTGTGAAAAAAATTGAGTTCAACATGATTTTAAATTGACATCTATAACTTTGATCCTCTGAAACAAGTTACTTACTCTCCAGACTATAATGGTATTGTTAGCTTTTTATAGTAGAAGGGTTTCTTCACCAATGATGGAAAACCAAAACAGTCGTGCTAAGTAATTTTTAATTTCATATTCATTTTTTTAAAATTATGTTGGTGTAATGATATAACATAATTATTACTGATAAATCCTCAGTAGATGGTGGTTATTTAGTGTACAACAATGGTTTTACTGAGATCGACCAAATCAAAAAACAGTAGATATCTTTTGAGACATTTTAAAATTTTGGTTTTAATTCATACTACTGGTATAAATAATCATAACTTGTTGCTAGAATATAACCATGAAAAAATGCTTGAATAATTTAAGCCACTTCTGAGCTTATTAATTAATAATTCTTTGAATGACTATTAAATTTACATAAATTTTCTTATAAAAGAAAAAGTATTTGGTTTAATTTCATTGTGTATAAATATGTTGAGAAATTACAAAATAAATAATTGGAAAAATTATTTTAAGAAAGTTTCTTTGCCAAGGGTGTAAAATGCAAGAATTCTTATAATTTAACAAGTTAATATTTTCCAATGCTGATATGCTTTCTAACTTTTTTCGTGATGTTTTTCAATTTTACTGAGATTGCTATCACAAATATACATATGAAATTTATTTAAAATTATTATAATATAGATTATATTATAGATTTTCGGTACAGTCTAGTATGTTCTCATAGAACATGTGATTTCAGACAAAGAACATGTCAGTTTTAGAAATATTTACTCTCTTGTAAAATTATAAAATACTTATTAGATGTATAATAATATTTTTTAGACAAAAATTTCAGACTAAACTATCAACAAGACTTTTATTGAACATGCTGCAACCCTTTTAAAAGGCATACAATAAATAAAAAGAGTAAGAGAAATATTAAAAGAATTAGCTGATAAAATCAAACAAGATAAATTGAACCATTGTAAAAAAAAATTAAACCCAAAGTCAAATTAAAAATTAACAGAATTAACTAGCTGAAGAATAGCCTTCTAGCATTTTTTTAGATACTGAAAATGAATTGCAACTTCTTAATCATTCACTATCAAGGATTGGTAAATCACCAATCAAGCATCAAAAACTTGAAAAACAAACCAGTTAAAAGGGTGGAAAGTAGTAAAAAATAAAAAGGCAGTATCAAAGAAAATTAACCTGATTTCAACTAAGATTTCTCACTGACAATCTACCAATGTAGAATAGCACAAAAGATCTGATTACACAATTATAAGAAAACTTTGCAGATTGTGAAAAGAGATCCCCAAAAGTACAAATTCTAAAAAGCCAAAGAATTCAAATGGAATTTGGTATCACAACATGCATGGCCAGACAAGCCAAAAAACTTATAAAGTAATATTAAATACACAAAAATAAAATTCCATAAGACGAACAATTGATGGAGTTGCTTTGTTTTATAAGATGAAGAAGAGTGATGCCGAGAAAATGACTATAAGACAATCTTAAAGAATGGTAGAAGAATTCAGGAACAAAAGTATCTTGTACTGGCATCCTTCAATTAATGTGTTTTTGAATAGTCGCTAAAATTTTTAATCTAAACTAAATTTTAAACTAAAATGTAATTCGTGCATGCATAATACTCGACTAATTTGGCAAAACATTCTTCAGTTTAACCATAGCAATAGAAAATTGATTTTTTTTATACTTACTGATGTACATTTAGCTGCACTAATCAATGGATTCCTATACTCTGTAACTTGAAAGAGGCATACCAATTATTTAAATAAAAATATTCAAACACTGTTAGTTTTACACATTTACTGAGCTCAGACCGAAAGAATATATCGTAGCAAGTGGTGTTGAAACACACTGTATTTGTTTTGCACAATACAGCAAAATATGAATCTGATGATTGTGGAGCTCATCTTGCTGCACTGACTCAAGATTAAGAAAATCACTTAACAGATTACGACCAATGCATAGCTGCCGTTACATGCAATGAAGCAACATCTAACTGCTACTTGGGTGGCTGTCCAACTTGTAACAATTTGATGGAGGATTTTGTTTTTTATACAGAAAAAATTTAAAACAAATAAAGATCTTTTTATCTACAAAAATTGGCTATCAATTGATAGCACCACACTGCAATCTGTATCATAATCTACAGAATAATTTTTGAAAGTTTTTGTGCAGGCCTTCAAACCATAAAAAAGCATGATTAACATTATGAAAATAATTATTTAAAAAAGTGTCATAAACTATCATGATACTTTTTTAAATAATTATTTTCATTATGTCATTTTTCATATAAAAATCTATTAATTAATATGATAAAAAATAAACAAAATATAAAAAAGATAGAATTTTCTAAAATCCGCCATTTTGAATTTAGCCCAACTCAGTAAAACCCTTGTAAATCAGGCCACAGTCAACATTTTGTACATATTGTGTCGTAAGGTAGACAAATTTGCTTTTAAATTAAAAAAGACACGCTTTTAGAGAAATTAAAAGTCAAATGTTATGGTCATGGTCAAATTATCTTATTTGACCTTGGGACAAATAAATAAATAAACAGATCACATTTTAGATCTATCCAGGTACCTTAAAATGTTACATAATTTAGATTTTTAGGTAAAAAAACAACTGAGATATTGATATTTAAACTTGTGACTATTTTTCAACTTTTTGGCTAGGGTCAAACGGTCTTGGAACCCTTTGACCTAGAGATGTAATATCAGCACCATTCACTTTGTATCATAAAGCTATATAAGTGTACTAAATTTAAAAATAATCTGTATCGTTGATGGTCAGTCTTGTTGATTTAACACGGACTAACTCATTTACCAATTTGAAACTTGTTAACTAAAGAAACAAGCAGATACGATTTCAAGAAAGAAAAATTAGTTAATTTAGCATTCTTTTTCTGTTGATCTTATATTAGAACTTACTTCTATTATATATTAAAAATATATACTCTAATGCATCTTGAAGTTGTTTGTATATCAAATGAATTACACTTAATAAAGTATTAGATCATTGCAAAAGTTAATGCCAGATTAGAAAACTAAAAACAAAATATTACCTTGTAAAAAAATTTATTATCTCAAACATTAAGATTTTCCATTGTTTTTAAAGCAAAATTCTCCCCACCATTCGACTTTTTTGTTGAGGCCATTTTCGTAGAAACAGTCTGCTTTCATTGGAAGAAGGTTGTGAGGTACTTTTCGATACAGAGTCAATTTTTTTATCATTTAAATTGTTCTTTAATAATTGGAAGAAATGAAAATCCGAAGGAGTCAAGTCAGGAAAATGCAGTGTGTGGAAAATACTGTAGGGTTTCACATCTTTAAGATCTGCAGGATTTGTTGTGCAGCGTGGTAAATGATACTTTTTGATTTGCTAAAATTGGCTATGTTTCTTGAATAAATGTTTCTTCAAATGTCGAAAGGCAGTTTGAAATATCAATTTTCAAACTCTTCCGTCGAATCTTCAGTTTATTCTCCACGATGATAAGTAGTAAAATAAATTTAAGTTGCTTGAGCATGTATCGTCTGTCTTTCAGATATAAATCAGACACTCCATTTGGCTCTTGCTTAATTTGTGATCTATTAACGGGCCACATTCAATATGTATATCATTTTTCTTCACCGGATGCACAACTCTGAAATTCATGCACAACACAATCAACACTTGAAGAAAAATTTAAATGTATATTTATTATTATTATTAATAATACATACATACATACATATATAAATATATGGTAACTTAATTTATATTTGTAATTTTTTAAAATTAAAATGTAAGTATTTTAGAATCGTATTTTTTTTTAATTACAATCTATGGATTCTAAAACCTTGCTGTTATAGACATTTTAACATTTTGTTGTTATACTCATAAATTTATTTAGTGTTGGTTGTAATTTTCTTATATTAAAACATAAATTTTTTTTTTCCCTATTATTTTCAGGGTGGAGCAATCTTTTTTTCAATTAATATTTTTTGGCATCATGAATGTGGATGAAATATTTTTTTGAAATTTTTTAAGTAAAAAGAGTTTGAATCTACCATCTGTAATATAAACCTGAAACCAACATAAATATTTACTTTTTGTCAGAGATAAAATCTCCCAAAAGACATTTAAATTAATATACCACGTTGGTCTTTTGCAAAACATTAGTTGACGGAGAAGAGTTATTGAGCATGATTAAGCAATTCACTCCTTAAGATGATCTTGGATTAAGAATGAAATGCTCGGGAAAATAAAAGGAAGGAGAAAAACCATGGGGCCTTCATTAACTAATTTAATTGCAACATTAAGAAATTGATCCACGAATTTGAAAGGATTAAAATTAAATTAGACATAATATGTCTCGATTATTCAAGCAAACATGCTTGAATGAACATATGCTGCCTAAACCCAATACACATTAATAAAAATTCTAACTAATGAATTCTAACGTATCTAACTAATGAATTCTAACGTAATCTAACACATACTCATATCTATAAATAAAAGAAGAATTGAAGAAATTCTAGTAGACTTAAAATATTCAATGAAAATATTAAAAAAACATAAGAAACAGCGGATTTTCAAACAAACTAGAATATTTACATTATTTACATTGTTCATACTATTGTCCTTTCTTTATTGCCATATTCATAAAGTTTTGTTCAAAAACTACTGTTATCTCCTTCTCAACTTGGAGGTTCGTATTAAAGGGGATGTGAAAACATTTTAAAGAAATAACATCAATAAAAAAAATATCTACCTCGGATTATGAAAATTGAATATTCAGTCCGAAATTCCAGTTACTTGAAGAAGGTCGAAACGTCATTAATATCAAAATAAAGATGAAGACAAAATTTTTAACAATTCAGGAAATAATTTAAATAATTATGATAACTCATCTCAGAAATGTAAACTAGAATACAAAAAAGAAAACATTTCAAACAAA
This sequence comes from Acanthosepion pharaonis, assembly GCA_903632075.3. Classification (NCBI taxonomy): domain Eukaryota; kingdom Metazoa; phylum Mollusca; class Cephalopoda; order Sepiida; family Sepiidae; genus Acanthosepion; species Acanthosepion pharaonis. The sequence continues at coordinate 64,987 of CAHIKZ030003397.1, read as the reverse complement.
AATAACAACAACACAATAAAAAAAATACAATAAAAATAAAATAGGGAAAATATTTTCAAAATAATTGACAAACACTTCCATAAAAACAGCAAATTATCAAAACCTTAAATTATTTTGCAATAAAAATTAATTTTTTAATATGAATTTTTTGGAAAATAGTAACTAAGCACAATAAATAATACTTAACAAAACAAAAAACAATTACAACAACAATAACAATAACATACAGCAAAATCACGCCATTAAATGTAACTGCAGAAACAAAGAAAATTAACCACTTAAGGATAAATATTGAACCAATAACTTAATATACAAAGCTATATTAAATAATAATATTAACACAGACGAAAAAATTTACATAGGGTCCACAGAAAAAAATATTTAAAGAAAGATATAAACACAAAATGTCATTCGAAAGTAATAAATACTCAAACAATACAAAACTATCAAACTCATATGGAGCCGAAAAGAAAGCAATATCCACACCAAAAACAAATAGGAAATTATAAAAAGAGCATCTTCATACAGTATTAACAGAAAAAATTGTAAATTATGCCTCGAGGAAAAAAATAAAATAATTGGTTTTAAAAACCAAAAATAAATTCAAAATAAAAAACTGAATATTATAAATATATATATATATATATATATATATATATATATATATATATATATATATATATATATTTTCATTGAATACGAGAGACAAGGTGCATTTATTTAGTTTTTATACAATTTCTCATGCGATCTAATAATGCTTTTCTTTCCGGGTGATGAATTATGTAAAAACTGTCCGAATGTTCTTTTTATCCGAGCGCTTTCGGCTATACATTTAGCCATTTTAAAAGATTAAATATTTTAACTGTTAAATAAGAAATAGTTTGCTGTATGTCTGTTTTATAAAATGTTTTCATTTTTCAAAACACGGTCAAGATATTGTGTCCATGTTCAAAGTTAATATTATATTATTTTTTTTTTATTAATAAGGCTTCCATTATTTTTAGCCTTTTTTTCATAATAGATTATGCAATTATATTAGTGTTGTCAACAAGTATGTTACGAATAATGTAGGTTTCCATGAATATTTAAATGAGATCTAATTGAGCTATTGTCAAAAAGGTGTAGAGTGAGTCTTCGTGTCAAACATTCGGACAGTTTTTATATAATTTATCATCTGAAAAGAAAAATATTGTTAGATTTAATTATGATAAATTGTATAAAAACTAAATAAAAATATATTATCTGTCGTATTCAATGAAATATTAGGATTACGAAAATTGGATTGCTTAATAAATACTATTATATATATATATATATATATATATATATATATATATATATATATATTATATATATATATAATCTTAGGTTTATAAAACGTGGTTGTGTGTGTGTCTGTGTGTGTCTGTAACGTTTATATGTTGGATCGAATTTCCTACATTTTTTAGCCGATTTCAACAAAACTTCACAGGACTACATAAAATTACCTTTTGGTGGTTCTAACGGGGCCGAAAATGGGAAAAAAACACAGTTGTTTTTTTAATAAAATCAATTTGAAAACACGATTAAGACACATCGTGAGAATGAAAGGGGACAACTCACCCACGAAAATGTAAACAAAAGAGCATAGCATGATGAAAAAAAAGACCCGAACTTGACGAAAACAAAATTTTATCGTCTAATGTTCATATTATTATTAAAGAGGAAAGATCAAAGTATTTTGGGGGTATTTTTTTACATTTTTAATCGTTCCTAGCACGTCTGAAATTTTCGTTAAAAATATTGTTTTTTTTTTGTCGAAAAAAAAGGACAGATAATCATTTTCAATCATTTTTTTTCGATTTGATAAAAAGATTAAAATCTTACTTTGATATTCTTTTAAAAAATCAATTATCATTTTTTCAAAACTGATTTTAATAAAAACAGATATTATACTGTTTATTTAAAATATTTTGAACCAAGCTTAACTTAGCTTCTGCGCCGAAAAAAAATGTAATTTGAAAATAAAACAAAGCAGGTCATAACCTTTCGCGTCGCTTGACGATTGACGAAAGGCACATTCATGACGTTTAGATAACTTACGGGAGGAGAATTCTTTCTACGGATGGAAGGAAGTGAAATTATTTAAGTGAACAAATTATTTACCTCGTTACTTTTAAGGAAAACTTTCAGCGCTCTAATTTTTTTTTTTTTTTTTTTTTTTTTGTACTTAGCTTTCATTTTTACGTTTACGATGCTTTATGGAAAATATAAAGAAATTAAAAAATAAGACTGTTAATAGTGAGATTAAATTTCATAAGAAAAAGGTATCTAATTAATTTAGGTAACTTTCTTATGAAATTTTATCAGAAGTGTACATAAAATACTATAATTTTATGTACATTTATTACATTTTACTGTGTTATTTGTATTTCCATTCATTTTATTATTAATTTTGATATTTCATTTATGGAAAAATGTCATAACTGAGATTAATATAAAAATAAGATCATATAAATTAAAGTTTAGCAGTAGTTAAATTTCATAAGATGATACTGTTACTTGTAGGTACCCTTCTCAGTTGAAATTGAAAACTCAAATTAACTTCTCCATACGTGTTTCGCAAAAAAGTAAGGGCTTAACAGCGGAGAACAATGCTGAACTCAAATAATGCAACTAAATTGTATTCTGGTTGGTCTTCCGTACTTGATAATTACTGTCCGACTATAAACACAAAAATTACATTTCTTAATTACCATGGCTAATCTGATTGGTCCAAATTATACAATTTTCAAAGCGCTAGACAATGACAATCTCACACGGACATTTTGAAAGGTTGATGTTGCTTTTAACTAATGTTAAAATATTTTTTAAAAATTCAATTTAAACATTTTTTAAAAATCTTTTAAAATTAAAGAAATAAAAATAATTGTATTAAAAATTCAATTTTCATTGAAAAAATTTTTTGCTTTCAGAAAATATTGTCCATATTCATAAAAACAAATTAAAACAAATAAAAGCATTTGAAACTAAATAATATATTTGTTTTATTGAGTTTTGTATGTTACAATTCACAGCTGATTTTCAGGTACGTTGGCCAAAAAAAAAAAAAAAAAAAAAAAAAAACATGATTTGCATTCTTCAAAGCCTTGTGCTTTTAACTATTGTAATCACTAAAACCGATGGTCTCGAATTTCTAGAGTTTTCATAAATTAGTTATGGGGTGTTAATAAATATAAAAAAAAATTTTCTGCCATGACTTTAATAAAAAAAAAAAAAAATATATTTATAATAATTTCGATCATCTGTGAATAGTTTCTGAAAGTTTCATTAACATCTGACAATTATTTTTATTTTTGCAAGATTTTCCAAATTAATGTGTGTAAATACAAAAAAAAATGCTAAAAATTATCTATGTTATTTACTACCCCTTGTTGCGACAAAGAGAAAACAAGGTTTTTAAATCAAAATTTAGAATATTCTAAAAAGATGGAAAAATTTTTTAAAATAATTAAAAAAAAAAATTAGTCTATCCTCTTCATAAAAAATAAGCATTTTGACGATAAAATTTTGTTTTCATAAACTTTAGCGTCTTTTTCATCAGACTATGCTCTATGTTTTAGCGATTCCATGGAGTGACTTCGGTTAAAAAACCCAGGTTGTTTTGTGTGTGTGTGTGTGTGTGTGTGTGTGTGTGTGTGTGTTCCTTTATATATGGGATCGGATTTTCTACATTTTTCAGCCGATAAAACAAACATCCACTTTTTTTTTTTTTCGGCAGGTAGTATTTCTTATTGTCTTGCACACTTTTTTTTTTATTTACATTCAGAATGCTTTAAAAATTCCATTTACAAGACAATTGTTTATAATAAAATTCTATTCACCAATCGATAGACTCATAACGATTGTAAACAATGTTTTTTGTTTGAATTTGGGTTTGACCATTTCGTAAAAAAAAAAAACTAATTAAGACATGCGTGTCCGTCAACCTTAAACAATAATCTTTGTCAATTTTATTTTTCAGTCTTTATGATGGTCGATACTTGATCTATCTCTTACTGTTACATCCCCGGGCAACGCCAGGCTCTACTGCTAGTAATATATATATGCGAAGAAATTCATTTAATAAAATGATGTTGGTTAAATTTTTGGTGAAGAATTTAGACCATTGCCAATGGTCCATCCTAATGAAGAATCTATTATAAGACCTGGCTTCTCACAATTAATGATGCCGACTCTTTAGGTTTTAAAATTTTTTTTTAATTATGGAAAAAGAAAAAAAACAAAAGAAAAAAGTGAATGCCATTAAGCCCAGGTCGGATTTTCAGTTACAACTTACATTTGTGTATACCTGTCACATATGGACATTATCAGTCAAACGTCCAGTATAAATCGACATGAACAGACTCCTTTAAGTTATTTTCTTAAAACGAATAAATTTTATAAATATATAAATATATATATTTGAAAATATCAAACAACAAATTCTATTAACTTTACCAACCATAATTTATACAATTAAAAATAAAAAAATAAATTAAAATTCACTATTTAATGACAATTTTTCATTTTTATGAACCAAACATAAAAAAACATGTAACACCAGTACGTAATCTGTTTAAATCTGTATATATAAAGCTTGCAATAACTATATACATGTGAAAGGAAGAGATCTGAATGTGCACAAACTGCATTTTCACTAAAGTTTATAAATACAGTATATGAAAAATAAATTCTAATAATAATATATACATTTAATTTAAATCTACCCTACAATTAATAATTTGTTTTTTTCAAAAAGAACCAAATTAAAAATATTTGAAGTTATAATGTAATGTGTGCATGTAATGTATATACAAGCATGTGAAATTATTGATATATATATTTACATGCAAATATATATATATATATATATATATATATATAAAAGTGATTTATATAAAAAAAAAAATCATTAGCACAGGAATAAAACACACACACACACACACACATATAAATATATATATATATATATATATATATATATATATATATTCTATAATATATATCTTAAGTATTAATACAAAGCTTTAAATAAAAACAAAAATGCCACTTTCTTAGCAAAAAAAAAAATAATGCCCCAAAAAAAAAATCCTACATGATGTTTCGAATCGGAAAAATCTTCTTTGTCCCATACATCAGTCCTAAAAAACAGGAGGGGGAGAGAAAATGCTAAATAAGCGAGTGTAAAGTGGAAAACTTAATGATCACAAAACCCAACAAAATCCGACCAGACATGCGCACGAAGACATGAAATTTGTGTCTGCAGAGATTGGTACATGGAAACTACGCGTCAAAATGCAAAAAATGTTACGTTTATATAAAAAACGAAAAATAAAAAAGAAATTGCTGATGCAAATCGAGAGTGGATGGACATTTACGCCTTCAAAACCCTGGATAAAAGCCCTCCACCAAAGAATGAAAGGTAACATCAATTGTAAAGGGGCAAACACCAAAGTTGTTTTTATCATATGGAAATATATTGTATATATATATATAAAAGTGTAATGGTGTGTATGTGTGTGTGTGTGTGTGTGTGTAAAGTGTTTATATATATATATATATATATATATATATTCTGTCGTGACAGTAATAAAGATATACAACGACATTCCATTTCTTAACTGCATTTAATTAAAGTATTAAAACGAGCCGATAAATATGAACGCCATTTTGGAAATTAAAACTTTCTCATACTCAGACTGCGGGCGACATTTATCATATCAAGGACAGCTAAAACGATAAATCCTGGTTAAATCATGCTGTATAGGATTAATAATGAAGGAATAATTAACATTTGCTGGATAGCCATCTTGTACACCATTATGAAAATCATAGCTTTCCTCAAATTATAGCTTTTCCTGATATGTTAAACTATCAAAATACAGGACTAATGCGCATTCGATTAATGCGTTTTCGATTAGTGCGCTGAATTAGTTTATACCAAATTTCAATTAGTGCATGTATAATTCTCGATTAGTGTTTATTTATCTATTGCATCTTCAGTTTTAATATTTATTTTAGAAAAGGTCTTATTATAACCAAACTAAATTGATCAAAATTTTTCTAAAATTTAAAAAAATTCTACCAAATTTTGACTATTTTGTTTAACCAAACTTTTGAAGTTATATTTTATTAATACAAACGATTAGTGCATATCTTTTAATGAATATAAAACATCTGCAATAATCGAGGGATTTTATACTAATTTTTAAATCTTTTGACCAAATTCGTTTAAAATAATTGAAATAGATTATATTATGCATTATGTTGGAAAGCCAAAAATGGTTTTATTGAAAATTTGAAAATAAAAAAAAGTGGTGTGGAAAAATTTTTTTTGCAATGCAACTTTGGAAACCAAAACAGAATAAAAAAATTAGTTGACGGACAAAAAAAAAACATATATATCCGAAAATATACAGATAAACGGCGCAAAAGATTCATTTTTCATTGTTTGGGCCCTAAAATGATCCATTCTTCCTTCATAAAGCTAAACAAATATCCAAATTTTTTTGTTTCTTTAATTTTTTTATTTGAAATAAAAACCTTGAATCAAACCATTTTTTTTTTTTTGATTTTTATTTCCTTTCAACTATATTCATTGAATTTAATTCCTTTCAGTAAAGACAAATTGAAGAATTTTTAAGGTTTCCTCCATAATTAAAGCACTTTTTTAATGTTCTTGCTGATGTTACAAACATTCTCAGACTACGTTCAGGGCCGAATCAGAAAGTTTTTTTTTAAAATCCATTAATCAACCGCGGAATTTTTATCGCGACAAATAAATTCTTTTTTATTTATGTTTGAGTCAGAGAGGCGATTCACGTCTTTTATTGTAATAGATCGACCGCGGTCTTATCACTGAAGAATGTAAACTCTTTGAACCAACCTTGGGTTTGGATTGAAAAAAGAGGCTAACAATATGTGGAACGATTTGTTCAAATACTCCTGGCGAGAAGGAGTAGAAAACTGTAGATATAAAATTATTAGTATTGTTCAATGTTTTGGAAACTCTGCCTTTTATTGATGCTCACGAGGTTTTTTGGACCCAACCATTATTAATTTGAGTTCAAAATGTTTTTTGCTGCTGATTAAATTTTTAATCCATCAGGGGTGCCGAGGTCAAGGGCGTTTTTTCTAAGGAGCGGGTAATGGCGTCCTCGTGAAGATAACATCCGATTTGGATCTGCAAAACGACAGAAAGAAACCTAAGTATGTGATGAATTGGTTATAGTAAAGCCTTTGTCAATATGCCTCACTGTTGGATCCTCAAATGTTTTAAAGATTTTCAAGATATCATCAATAATAGTTAATTTTTGTACATTAAAGTGGTAAATGAATGTCACATTAGCGTACATAAATGATATCTGGAAAATAAAAAAAAGAGCGAAGAAGTTTGTAGTCATCTGCTTAAGATTTTTTTTTTTTTTTTTAACCTTGATTAGAGGAAATGACAAAGCACCAGCAAATTTAGCCTCTACAACAAGGGTTTCAAATGATTACACACTCGACTGATAATAAAATCTGACCTGTTTTTTATTGAAGGCAGAAATGAGCCGAACGGACTTTCGAAAACACGAATTACAAAAGACTCACTCTAATCGAATTCGAATAAATAAGCATATAGTATTTGTTTATACCTTTGATTCTATTCATTGATTCAGAAGTGTTCTGATAAATAATGCTATGAAACTTTGGCACTTATCCACAGAGTAATAAATATAATAATGGATTAAACCACCGTTAATCCACAGTAACTCACTTTTCCGCTTCTTTTTTTTTTTATATGCCCTTATTACGACATGAATAGCTGGTTTCTCTGACGGTCCTTTCTCTTTCTCTGCTCGTCGACTGTTTGTTTATATCGCTTAATTTTGGACTCAGACTACTGAGAAAAACAGATTCGGCTAACATCCAAACTCTCTTTGTTTTGTCGTTTTTTTATTGGCCAGTTACAAACAAATACTCTTGAGGGGTATAACGGCATCACAGTCACCATAAATGGGTTAAATGGAAAATGGTTCATCAGAAAAAACACGTTATTTTTTAAAAAAATGTTACTGCAATATTCACTCGCAAAAATCATTTATTCTTATAATCCAAAAAATTATTCGTCTTTAAATAACTACAAAGGCTTACGGCCACATCACGTTGAAACATTGATTCCCGCACGATCATTTCTCGTTACTTGAACATCGAGTCTAGTCAGAATTTATATGGGTACGTTACTTACGCCCAATTACCCTTGGGAATAGCATGAAACCACCTTTTCTCCTCCTGCCAGGTATGAGTTAATTAATAACATTTGTATCACTAAAAACAATAATTATCTTCAAGAATAAAATTCTTATAATCTAAGAATATTTTCTGTCATCAAATAACCTGCGTAGGGTTGATAAATCGTAAAAAATGAATTAATCGATGAATCAATGAAAAATCAATAACCAACAAAGTGTTAGTAAGTTGTAAAAGTCATCTTGGGCTTAATCAGCAATGGGAGTTATGAGTTAAAATTTAAAATATGTTACCTCCCCATCATCGTTAAGCCTTCTTAAAAATATATTTTCAATTCTTTTTTTTTTTTTAATATGACATTCATTTTATTTTTATTTCAGATGTTTTAAGTATCTTGTCACGAAAAGGGAGACTCACAATACGACCGAATACGAATCTCGCCAAAGGCTTTTTACCATTTTATTTCTTATTTCTGTTATTACATTTAATAGTCGTTAGAATAACATGACTGTCGCGTTAAAAAGCAACAGAAATTAAGATGAATATACGAGGATGGGCTTAAAATAGGCGTTCTGTGAAGGAATTATACCAGAAATGTGAAATATTGCATGCATTAATTTCAACTCTTATAATTAACAACTATCTTCAAAAGGGCCACACCATCAATGGAAAGTACAATGCCAACTTGATGAGGCAGTTACGAAAGGCTATCAAGACGAATCTCCCAAGAAAACTGACGAAATGGGTTTTGTTTCGTGTTTTTGGTACCCATTTTACTGTAGTTCTTCACCAGGGTCTCAACAAACCTTAGTTCTCGGCATTTTGATTACGCAGGAACCCTCTGACTCACTTCGTCAAAGCTGTTCTACGCACCATCCTACTGGAGTTCTTGGAGAATACCTTGCACTCTATGATCCTCTTCAGTTGTCGTCCTACGAAGACACCGGTTCTGACTTTTGTCGCAGACATATAAGGGAAGAAGCACTCTTCCCTCATTATGTGCCCTCGAAACTTCAACTGCCTCGTTCTGATGTCATATATAAGTATCATTTTTGTTTCCATTTTTCCTAAAACTTTGTCGTTGCTCACATGTTCAGTCCCGGTCATTTCCATCATCCTTCTGTACAACCACATTTATGTTGTTTCAAATCTCTCATCTGTGAGGAGAGTGTCCATCATTCACTACTATACAGGGGATGATATTACATAACAATTCATATTTTTTTTCATTTCTAATGAAATTTTCTTGTTACTTAATACATCACTTAGCTTTTGGAACACATCTTTCGCTATCTCAATACGTCCTCGGATTTTGATGTCGCACTTTCCGTCCTCTGTTAAAATGTTTCCCAGTTATTTAATGTTTGTACTTGCTTGATTTTAGGACCTTCAATTTGTAATTTGCGTGTTGGGCTGTTCTTTTTGCTGATAACCATACATTCTGTCTTCTTGCAATTGATATTTAGTCCTTTCTTACAGCTTTTCTTTACCAGCTACGTTTATTAAGCAACTAAAACATACAGAGGTATGAAATCAAGTTCAGGCTACCCTTTGAGAAAATATGAAATCGATTTCTTGAACGCGAGAAAGCCATATTTTGAATTATTTACACCAGATGTTAAATTTCGATTAATTAACATTTAACGAAAAAGATATTAAATGCAAAATATATGAATGGAATTACTTTCCCACCCGTCATTTCTAATTAATTTTTTATTGATATTTCTTTTTCGACTATCCAGTCACGGTTATTATGTTAATTTGTTAATAAGAATTATTATATGTATGATATACATCAATGAAAGTCGGGGTCCAGGAGTCGATGTGCGAGTTCATTGTTTTATATTCACCGACGAATAAAATATTTCTTTTGAAAGTCAAAAAGAAAAGAGGATGATGCTTTAAAATCTCGCGTCGCCTGTGATTATCGTCAGGACGCAGTAATCTAACAAATTCTAAAGGCTGGTTCTTACTAAATTATGAAATTTTGATTAGTAATTTCATAACTTTCCTCAGTTTTAACCAAATCGACGAATTCTTTTAATTTTATATTGGCTAAATAGAAAATGAGTGGAAAAAAAGATGTAGTTTTAAAAAACAGTATTGATTTCGTCGTTTATTTTCAAAATTAGCGTCATTCGATTTTTGTTTTGTCTTGTTTCTTTTAACAAAGATCGAAAATTAAAATTGTAAACTTCATGATTTAAGTAAAAGAAAATGAGCAAAGCAGTTCAATTCGGCGTCCTCAAGAGCCCTGCTGTTATCGTTGAAAATTTACTTCTTACTTGATTTGTTTGGCTGAACAAATTATTAAGCAATATTCTTCTTATTTCTCTTTTATTTGTTTGTAACGGAGCGCCTGGAAGAAAGATTTATTCTCCAATTTACACTTCCCCCATTATGGGCATTACTATACTCATGATATAATAATACCGATATTTCACGGACGGAACGGAATGGCGTTGTTGTTTAAGAATATCGTTACTACCGTAGTGAGTCTGATTCTCAGCACCAAAAGAACTTGTACCAGACTATTCTTAGCTTAAGATATCAGTATGTGCGTGTGTATGTGTATGTGTATGTGTGGGCTAGAGAAACACCTGAAAAATATCAGTACAAATGGTGGATGTTCTGCATAAAAGTCAATGTGCGTGCGTATATATATATATATATATATATATATATATATATATATATATATATATATATTAAAAAAGAAAGAGAGGTGCCGCAAACGTTTTTGGTTTGTAATGTGGATTTATTTAGAAAAAATATTATTTTTTTTACATAATTTTACTACGACACGTGTTTCTGGTCTCGCGACCGTCTTCAGGTAAAAGTGGAGATTTCTAATATTATTAAAAGAATGTCTATTATTTTCTTCAAAAATATCTCATTATTTTCTTCAAATGTTCAATTAATTTTAAAAAAATTCGGATTTTAATAATATGTAAAATTCCAATTTTTTACCTGAAGACGGTCGTAGACCAGAAACACGTGTCAACAAAAATTATGTAAAACAAAGCATAATATTTTTCTAAAATAAATCCACATTACAACCAAAAACGTTTGCGGCACCTCTCTTTCTTTTTTTTAATATACATACTTTTCTCTCGTTGGAACCACTACAACATATTTTCTTTTATATATATATATATATATATATATATATATATATATATATATATATAGATATATATATATAGATAGATAGATAGATAGATAGATAGATAGATAGATAGATAGATAGATAGATCCTATATATATTACAGACAGACAGAAAAAGGGGGCAGTTCACAAGACAAAGTATAAAAAAGAAGTAAATGGTTATTCCAGCCACCAATGTTTCATTTTCATTCGAAGAATATTTGGTTTGGGACTCAATCCAAGTAACGGTTTTGGAAAGTCAAAGTAGAATAGAGAAAAAAAATTGACGGATATATCTGGAATATCTGAAAGAAACAGATCTAAGGAGCCATTTTCTTATCGTATGGGTCCCGGTGTGAGCCATTCTTCCATCACGTCAGGTTATCCAAGTAAGTTATTATGATTAAATTTGTATTCGAAAAAAACTTGTTAAAAACAATTTTTGTATTCCTTGATTTTACACGTGTTCAGTTTCCACGACATTGGCATTTACTTGCACTTACTAGGGACAAAGTGACACCAAATCTTTCTTACTTGCAGCACTCTCTTCGACATCATTTTTGATTTTACAAATATTATGTGACTACATTCTTTTCTCCCTTATATTTACAGTTCTTCAGGTTATTCTTGCTGAAAATTATTAAAGAAATCTTGCTGAAGTATTACCTTTATCAATATATGTCTGCTCATTTTTCTACTAATGCCATGGGGGGAAACTATCCGCTCCACTAGCTTTGGACTAAATATCAAGACAGAATGGGTTGTTTTGCTTAGGATGGCAAGCAGTCGAAGATAAGGAAAACTTTGATTTCCAAACAACTATATTTCTCAAGAATGAATAGAAATTCATAGAAAATTAAGAAAAGGGAGCTGTGGAGAGTCATGATCTACTACATCCCCAAGGAACATGTCATCGAAAAAAAATATGTATCATCTCTCCCTGGAGAGTCTTCTTAGTATTTTAACCAGTTATTATTATTATTATTATTATTAATTATAATAATAATAATAATAATAATTTACACTGAATAGATTAAAGTTTATTATTTATGGAACAACTCGCGGGATATACGTTAGGAAACAAATAACAATTGACAAGTAACAAAATCCAGTGTCATCATACTTATTATAAAACCCAGGTTGTGTGTGTGTGTGTGTGTGTGTGTGTGTGTGTGTGTGTGTGTGTGTGTGTTATATATTGGATCGGATTTCCTACATTTTCAACCGATTTCAACAAAACTTCAGAGGGCTACGTAAAATTACCTTGCGGTGGTTCTGACAGCACCAAAAATTGGAAAAATACAATTGTTTTTGCACGAAATCAATTTGAAAACACGATTAAGAGGCATCACTGTCGCGAAAATGAAAGGGGGACAACTCATATCGAGTTATACTTATTATAAAAACCCAGGTTGTTTGTGCGTGTATGTGTGTGTGTGTTTGTTTATATATGGGATCAGATTTCCTACATTTTCCAACCGATTTCAAGAAAACTTAACTTTTTGTTTGGCAGGTAGTGTTTCTTATTGTCTTGCACACTTTTTTCTTTATTTTTACATTCAGAATGCTTTAAAAATTCCATTTACAAGACAATTGTTTACAATAAAATTCTATTCAATCGGTAGACTCATAACGATTGAAAACAATGCTTTTTTTGAGTTTGGGTTTGACCAATTCGTAAAAAAAAAAAAACTAATTAAGACATGCGTGTCCGTCAACCTTAAACAATGATCTTTGTCAAATTTATTTGTCAGTCTTTATGATGGTCGATACTTGATCTATCTCTTACTGTTACATCCCCGGGCAACGCCGGGCTCTACTGCTAGTGTACATTAAGGCGGGTCGATTTTGGAACCGTGGTATTACACTCCATTTGAATGTTAGGGTTTGACATGATAAATAATGAGACAATATTTTTTCCCAAATCGTTACCGTTTACTGAGAAAAAGGAATTTAAAAATTATGTTTAGGTTAAAAACTGATGTTTTGGAATTTCATAAAATTTATAATTGAAATATATGTAGTTGGTTTGAAATTAAAAGTGATAATAAATTCCATAACCAAAAACTGTATATCTTCAACATGATCCAAAGAATAAAGCAACAGTCGACCAAAATACAGAAGGTTGCATGAAAAAATTTCCGGCACAATATTCTTTTCTCAGTGTTGAAGTTAGATAAAATGGTGGTTAGGGAAAAGGCTATAAAAAGATAAGTTAACATTTATTCATATTTAATTAGTTATGTCAATTTACAAGACTAAATTTAAAATTTCATTCAAATTACATCACAAAAATATAATCAAGCAAGGGTAAATTTTACTATAAAAATATTTTATTATTTCAAAGGTAGTAAGCCACCAAAGAAGAGATTTTTTTTAAATTACATTCATCAACTCTGAAACGACACACTGGTGAAATTTGATTAAGTTTGTGAATCTGCGCTTGCAGGTTTTTCAAATAATGAACTCAAATGAAAAGGGAAATTATACTGAACAATTTAGCAATATTCTGATGTAATATATTAGAATGCAGCAGTTTTAGTGTGATTTTCAATAAACAATGCAAATTCAAAACATTTTGTTTTATAATTTGAGCCCAGCGGTATTATAGTGTTACATACACTTTTATCTATCTTTTTTAAAATTATGACATAACAAATGGTGTATACATTGATTAGAGTTTTTGTTACACCATTACAATTTTTCAACATTTTTCACTTATCGAATACAGTAAAAACTACAAATTTTGCTATTGGTGATTCAGAAGAAGAATTCTAATTTAAATTATATTTTCTATTCAATGTATTTAATACAAAAAATACCAACTTGTTGTTTGTAAGCAAACATCAGATGAAAATAGGCAATTCTGTACATTTTCTCAGACGATATTTAAAACTAAATGCTAAAAAACTGGTAAAAGTTATGAATATAATTTTTGGTGTCAGTACTTATCACATCAAACCTCCGCATTCGCATCGAGTGCAATGTTGATTTTCTAAAATATGAGAAAAATCAACCTGCCCTAATATACATATATAATTCATTTGGTGCCTTTTCCGTCAACTGCATTCGGTAATTATGTGAAGATTTTGTTAATCTGTGTTTATCACAATGATTTGGGTGTTTTTAATATGAAATAGGAAAGTGGGATTGTTTGTTGCTTGGCACGTTTATCAGGTTAGAGACTTTGATTTATTTTGCCGATCCTAATTATGATTTGTGATAGATGCTTGTTTTAATAGATAGTTATTATGCTATTAAATCGTGATTAAATCGTGATTTTTACACAAACCTTAGAAAATACTAAATAATGTACGTTTATTTTATTGGCACCTTTCATATCCAGTTCAATGGGTAATTAAAATTAGGATTGTTTGTTATATAGATTTGGGCGGTTTTGATTTTAAATTTGAATGTGGGCATATTCGTTGTTTCACAGTTTATCAGGGAAGAGACTTTGAATTATTTTAGCGATCCTGATGATGATTAGGGAAGGTTAACTCTTTTATTTGTGATGCTGCACCTCAGAATCAAACAATTGTACCTATAGATAGATAGATAGATAGATAGATAGATAGATAGATAGATAGATAGATAGATTAATATATAAACACACACACACACACACACACACACACACACACACACATACATATATATATATATATATATATATATATATATATATGACTAAATACAAAAAAAAATTCTTTCGATTTTCGTAACCAGAGGGACTTCATAATGATTAATGCAAAGATTTTATTTTGCAACATGTATTCATAGACAGAAGTAAAATATATTTATGTTTTTTATTTTTTTTTTAAATTTAAGAGTGTTCTAAAGTTTGTTTTTTTAAATTAACATATTTATATTTCAATACATGTTGCAAAATAAAATCTTTGAATTTACCTTGATAAAGATCCTCCGTGGATGAACTGGATGCGTAAAGAAAAGTTTACCCCTTGTCTTTATTTATACTATATTTTTACAGTTACGTTTCATATATATCTGATCTTTTACAAATATACATACATACATATATGTGTTTGTGTGTGTGTCTGTCTACCAGGCTTTATGTCGTGTGCTTATTCATTTATTTATATATTTTTTAAAAATATAACATTCATAATTTTATTTTATTTTTAAAAAATAAAGCGTTATGAATTCGACCGAAATCGCCTGAAGATATTGAAATGTTGAAAAATTTAACATTTAAAAGTGAAGTAGATATTTTCATAGTGCTCTGTAACTAATTTCCTCGACTCCGCAGTTTCGTCGTCATATGTCCACTTTTCAAGGGGTTAATCCGTAGATATATATTTGTGACGTCGGTGTCTGTTGGATTTTATACCAGTCCACCGAAACCAGTAAGTGCTTTGTATATATATATATATATATATATATATATATATATATATATATATATATATATATACACACACACGATACGTATAAAGTTTGGGGTTATCCTGAATTACTTTTAAAAAAACCATAGAATCAGATATTTTTTGTACATTTTTTAAAGTAAAGGTTAAAATTACAGTGTATTTCCTTTTATTTTCCAGCCTTTTTAATGTTCCTCTTGCTATATTAAAGGTCAAATTTGGATTCGTCTGCCCACTTTTTTTGCTAAATTATGAATATTTTGTATGAAAAACATTATATTTTGTTTTCACCATTAACTCCTCAGTAGACTTTTTGAAATTAGCCTAATTTTCAACTAATTTGAATGTTAATATAGATTTTAAATGTTAGCTCAGCACTGATTATTCTTGTGAATCAAACATATGTAGCTGTCTCCGTTTGAAGAATAAATAGACTGTGCCATTACGACATTATATTCATAATGCTCTTGCAAAAAGCATGTTTACTTCTCCCTACCGCTGTAGTAAATACTAGGGTACTTATAGACCTTTGCTCATGAAAGGCCGTCATTCAGGACCGCCCAAGAGTATATGTGAAGATCCTTTTAACAAAGTGTTGAATGTTTATAACAATTCTTTAGTCGAGTTTTATGTCCACTTCATTGGTAATTATGTGTAGATTTTCTTATTTAAATAGTTATTGCTATGATTCGAGTGGTTTATAATTTTAAATAGGAAAGTGTAAATATGAAAGCATGATTGTTTGTTGCTTTGCAGTTATCAGGCCAGAGAATTATTTTCCGATCCTAACGATGATTTCCAATGGTTGCCTGTTTTATGAGTTATTATGCTACTCACTAGCAGAAACACCCATCATTGACTTGGTTTGGAAGAATCTGCCAAAAATGTACTATGTTTTTGAAAACTATTGGTTAAAGAGTATTGAACATTTAATAATAAATAGCTGTTAGCATTCAGCTGATGCAACTATATCCATCCCAGTAACACAATAGAAAAGACTGCCATTTTTCATGTAGAACAAAGAGGTACTTCCCTCAGGCCAATATTATCATGGTTGCATATAAACTTCTGGTCTGTGCTCTCTATATTTGCTCTATAAATGAAGCAGTCATCACATCTATACCTATATAAAGTTGTCTGTGTTTGTGTGTGTGTGCGTGCAGCTAAAACTAAAAAAACTAAAGTAGCCTGACAAAGTAAATATATATACAGACTTATTATCATGCCAGACAGCTTTATGTAAAAAATTATCGTATGATTTGTATTTACGAAGATATTTTAAAATTAAATAGCATTAGAACACATTCGAAATTCTCATAATTAAAAAGTAAAAATGAATGGTAATAATTCTAATTCCAGATTAGGACTACCGTTTTTTTTTACAATTCTGCTAAACGCCATACATAAATGTATTTTTACAATTTTTATTCTCTTGAATTCATTTTCACAACTGTAGTAAATAAAAGCATAACTTTTAAAAACTGAATATTAAACAACAAAGTAAATTTAAAACAAGAAGAATATTAAATACAATTATTTGACAAAAAGTTTAATATCCGTTTATTCAAATATTCTAGTGTGTGTGTGTACGTGTGCGCATGGCTAGCTACAAAATAAATGTAGACTCAGTATCACTCTAAAGTCAGTTGTCCGTATGTGGGTGTGTATTATTGACTTATTAACATTTTTCGACCATCTTATAGAAAATAGTTTTTATTAAATCTTCAGAAACTAAACTTCATTGTTTTTTTTTGGTTTGTAACTAACATAAAAAAGTAAATCATTTTCAATTACTTTTTATTAAAGGAAAAAACTATAGCGAGATCTATTTTTCGAAAATTAATTTAAATAAAATATAGTTAAATTCGTAAAACAAATATTCAACACAACTAATGTTAACCGTAAGTCATGTCTGTCTCTGCTAATTTTTATTTAACTATTTTTTTTCTTTTCAAATACAAATATAAATTGAAATTTAAACATAATCGCTTTTCAAAACTAAATTTTCAACGTATCTTGCTTCTACTATCATTCAAAATAGGTAGTAATTAATGCTTAAAGGTACAACTTTATTTACTTAAAAAAATCTAAATTCCCCTCCAAAATAAATAGTAAATAATTATTTTTCGAATAAATAAGGATCGCTATAGCTTTTGCTTGAAAAAAATGTTTAAATTAAATATGTTTAAATATATCTTAATTTAAGTTTATTTACTTTTCATTAATAATAATTTAAAACTGACCTTTTATCTAAGTTTGATCTGATTGAAAACAACATTAACAGAGTATTTATGTTAGTATTTATATCGAAAAATAAAGTGTCTTTTTGAATAAAAATATGGGGATGCTCAGCCCCTAAAAAATTATTTTCCACTCCATGAGGATACCTGACGTTGTTCGGAAGATCTCTGAATAATAGTTTATTATTGATAATTTATTGATATTTTTCAGCTATCTTATAGAAAATATTTTTTATTCAATCTTTATGAAATAAACTTCATTGTTTTTTTGTTTTGTTTTTTTTTTTTGGTGGGGGGGTTACAAAATAACTAAATTTAGGAAAATACCAAATTACAAATACCACGAAAAATACCATGGCAATACTACAATAGGATCCATATTAATTGGATCATTATATAAGATTGAAACAGTAGCTATTGTACAGAGGAAACTAAATTTGCGGTCTCAATCCAATGTTTGGATGCAAAAATGAAATGTATGTAAAAAAAATTGGTATGATTTAAATTTCATGTAAATCCATGGAAACAATTTTTTTTCGGCGGATATTTGTGCACTCCTGGAACCTCCCTTTTTAAATAAGTTAGACATATATAGTCTATGTCATTAGGTGTCATACATAGAATCGCTTTCAAATTTCATAAGAATCTATGCAATGGTCGTGTTGTTTAGATTTTTAAGGGGCTAATCCCCCCCATTCCATCCCTTCGAACTCTATATAAGTACATTGGGAGTTGGCTTCAAAATATATCAAGATGACTAAAACATATAGCCCTATGGTAAAATCCCGTAATAATAGAGGTTCAAATACTCAAGTTATGGACTTCCAAATGTTTCAATATAGAGGGTTGAAACCTCATTCGGGTGCCTTGATATTATTGAAATTAGCTAATATTGTGGGAATAGGCATCATTTCAAAACATTTACTAAGTTTAAATTTCATTTAAATCGAAGGGAAAAAGTTTGAAGGGGGATTTGCAATGTGGGGGCGGTAACTTTGATCAAAATAATATATATACACAGCATATTACATCCACTCTGATGCCGAAAATCTATGTTTCAAATTTCTTAAAAATCTGTCCAGTAGTTTGTTTTTTTTTCCATTTTCAAAGGTGTCTGCCCACTTTACTCCCCTCAAAAATAAATCAAATATAGACTTACTTTTATTTTAATTACACTTACATTTATATCTACTATCCATGTTCAAAATTTAATGAAGATCGGTGAAGTATTTTTTCTTCTTATAGATGTACATTTATTCTCAATGGGGTGGGATTCTGCCACGTGGCTCCCCTCGAAATTAAATCAAACATAGCTCATTTACACTTCCTTTTATGTCTACTATCCATTTTCGAAATTTAATGAAGGTTGGATAAGTAGTTTTTCTTCTTATAGATTTACAGACAGACAAACACACAGACATACGCACATACGTTCATGTTTATTTATATACATTAATAATGAATTTTACAAAAACTTTAGAAGATGCTGGGTGATAATTTTATTGGTATCTTTCCCGTCTACTGCATTGGGGAATTAAATGAGGATTGCAGTTTTGTTCTTTGTTTCACAGTTTATCAAGGAAGAGACTTCGAATTATTTTAGCGATCCCGAGGATGATTAGCAAACGGTGATTGTTTTACTTGTGATTTAAGCAATTTTACCTGGAGCTAGCTAGCTAGCTAGATAGATAGATATGAAAAATATTACTCTTCATATACTGCCTCATAATGTTGATATTTTCATTAAAAAAAAACTTTCTGATGTTCCGTGCGGGCACACACACACACTTTCAATATATTGGTCTTCCAATACCCGAATTTAATTTCTACTTCACAGTATAAAAATAATCTTCTTCTTCTTCTTCTTCTTCTTCTTCTTCTTCTTCTTCTTCTTCTTCTTCTTCTTCTTTATGTACTGATGTTCCTCCTAATCCTAAGTCTTCCTCCTTCTTTTCTTCTTAATCGAAAGTTTTCATCATTCCTTGGATTTCCAATTATTCGATTCATTATCTGTCTATATTTCTGAGATGAGGTATTTTGTACATTATTTACATTATTCGGACTATCATCCTCATCTTTGTTGCCATATTTATCACAATCACGTCGTACGCTCCGGCCTTCTTCAGGTGGCTCGTATGTCGAACTGAACCCTTTATTTCGCTTGTTGGGGTAGACTGTCTAATGTCTAATGGATGTCAGTTATCAATTATCCCCTGTTAATTCCCCTCTCCAAGTTCTCCACCGAAAGAAACTGATTCATACACAGATTTCCTCAAGGATACATAGTACAATGGATAAATGTGTTAGTTAAATCCAGTGACAGGACCCAAAGAATGGGAGTTCAATACCTGGTTAAGGCGGTGGAGAATTTGCAGGATTAACAGGAGATAACTGATAACTGACATCCATTATGGCACGTGGAACTAGAACAGCCTACCCCAGTGAGCGAAATAAAGGGTTCAGTTCGACATTTCAACCACCTGAAGAAGGCCGGAGCGTACAACGGGCGAAACGAAGATGAGGATGATAGTCCGAACAATGTAAATAGTATTCGATTCATATACACAGATCACTGGTTCCCTTCCAAACGTTCCCTGCCAAATCGAAGATATTTCTCCCTTTCTTTGCAATCGGAATCTGGAGGTGTGAGGTGGCGTAACGGTTAACCGCACATAGAACAGAATTCTATCTGATGTTCACTTGGACCACTGAAAGTATGCCTAGTGAAAGGCATGAATTCACTTCTCCCTTTGCGCTGTATCACCATCATCTATCTTGACAGATTTCATCATTACATACACGGCATGAAAAAGGGTGAGTCAAGATTTGGATAAGCGACATTTCCGCAATTACCTTACCTAATCAGGCAGAAGGACCTGAAAGCTGTTAGAACCTGTGTCGACCATTTGCAATAGCCTAAGAGGTAACTGAATTCTTCGACGTAACACCGTTTTAGATATTGACTTGAGTAACATAGAGTAAGATAAAAATTGTTTTGTGCCCTGTTTTCGATACCTTGAAAGTTCTATAATTTCTAACAGGAAATACTCAACTATCTAAACCACAGCAGCAGGCTATAGATATGTGTGGATATTAATGGCAAGCGAACGGTTGTATTATATCTATCTTTCTACCTTGCTCTGAGAAACATGATTCGAGATGTCAATATTTGTTAGACCAAACACTAAACACGAGGTGGTGTTTAATAAGATGAAGGAGAATTGCCACAGGAGGAAAGACCGGGAAGCCTCAGCAGCTATATAAGGGCAGACCTTTAATTGCAATCACTGCGGCCAGACTTGTTTGTCTCGTATCGGTCTGGTCGGCTATCAGAGTGCCTGCAGTCGGCGTGGACATCCCACTTCATAAATCTTCGTTCGCGAAAGCAAGAGGTTGAATAAATCTGGAGAAAAGACACACACATACTTATATTACGATCCTTTCTAAATTTTTGTAGCTATTCAGTTCATTTTTTATTCGTATGCAGGCGGTTTGTTCCCAGTATAAGTACTGGATTATTATGACATATCACATATCCAAATAGATCTAGTTTTTTCCGAGCTGTTCAAGTATATCCTTGTACCGCACCTTGTCATATTCTTTTCTGTAATCTATGAAACAGAATTACTCATCCTTTTGTATTTTTATTGCTCTCACTGATAATCATTCTAATCATGAGTATCATTCTAATCATGAGTATCATTCTAATCATGAGTATCATTCTAATCATGAGTATCGCATTTCGTGTTTCAGAGTCCTTCACAAGGCCACACTGAGCTTGTATTATTTCAGCTCTAATTTAGCTTCGCGTTGTATTCATCAGAATTCGCATCATTCATTTTGGTAATATGACTTGTGAAACATTCATTTGCATCTGGTTTATTAGGTAATGTTATGAAAATAGATTTAGCGAGGTCCTCCGCTAAAAGGAATTGTCGGCGTTGTTGTTTAAGAATATCATTACTACCGTAGTGAGTCTGATTTTCGCCACTAAAAGACCTTGTACCAGACTATGTTTAGATTAATACGTATCGCATTTTATTTGAGGTACCTATTTTTAAGCAATACTAATTAATGAGGATGACTTTGTAGTCATTCTGATTTCACGACTTTGGCCATTAATTACTTTCACCGGAGACAAAGTGACAGCAAGTCTCCGTGATATTTTTTTCAGTATTCTTGTTATTTATTAAGTTTTCACACCACTGCTCCGAATGATTATTATTATTATTATTATTAATAGTAGTAGTAGTAATATTAGTAATAGTAGTAGTTTACATTGAATAATTAAAGGGAGGGCAGGAAATGCCAGGAGATTTATTGTAAAATAACCAATGGTACTGGTTATAGAAGATCCTTTTAACAAAATGCTGAGTGTGCTTTGGCGACTTTTATGTCTCCGGCATAGGTAATTAAGAGTAAAGTTTGTTATTTAAGTATTTATTGCTATGATTCAAGTGTTTTATAATTTTAAATATGAAAGTGGACTTGTTTATTGCTTTCCAGATAATCAGGTGAGAGACTTGAATTATTTTGCCGCTCCTAACGAGGATTTCCGTAGGTTGCCTGTTTTTACTTATTCTTGCTTTCAGGTTTTCCATTAACATGAAGTGGAGTGATTATATTGAATCAATTGCTAGGTGTGCTGCTAGGAAGGTTTGTTCACTGTGTCATGCAAGACAATCTTCTCGTCAGAATCCATCTTACACCGTTATAAATAAAACATATGTCCGTGCATTAAATATTACTGTCATTTCTGACCTGGTGCACCTGCTATATATCTTGAGGTTCTTGGCAAAATCCAAAGAAGAGTTTTTAATATTAACGGTCTTGACCTGGCATCTCGTCTTCAGTCATTTTTCAATAAGGTTTTCCTCTTTTCTGTAAATATTTTTATGTCAGTTGTTCTAATGATCTCTCTTCCTTGTACCTCGACTACATGAATATAAATGTACTACTAGATTGGTAACTAGGTCTCATCGGTTCAAATACTGCTTCAATTCCTTTTCTCTCTTAATTATCGTAGACAGCTAGCGAGGACATCTTCAAGAGATTATTCGCCTCTTTTATCATGCCCCATATCCACCGCACACTCGAACCCGATTTCACCACAGTAGTACTATTTTACCAATTAAATTTTGGTAACTAATGGAATTGCCACTTCGAGTTATCACCAGTAAATATTACGAATAGAGTGGACATCTGTTATCTGCACTAGTTTTTTTTTTTTTTTTAGGAAAAGGGGTTTGGTTTAATCAGTGAAAAAAGTGATGTGTTCTAAGATGATAATATAATGGCCCCTATAGCAAAGATCACTTCTGAAAAGACTAAAGTCATTGGCGGTGAAGAAACTCTACGACCGTCTTAGCCTCCAGATTTTATTCCATCTGATCAACACCTATTTGAGGATCTAAAGAACTATGTTGTTGAGTTGGAAAAATACTTAAACTGCCTTCTTGACATAATTTTCTTCCAAAGACAAAAAAAATAATTAAAAGGTTTTATGAATATTGTGTTTCGGTGAAAGAAAGTCACAAATAATGATTGATCCCAAGTTAACTAGAAAACTGAAAGTAAATACAATGTATCTAAATACAAATCATGTCATAGTAGATTATTCCATCAACAATGTTTTGCTGCAATTTTTAACATGAACTTAAGGTTTTACTTGTTAAAAAGTTGAATAATTTAACATAGTAAACGTGAATAAAAAAATAGTGAATTTTATATAGTATTTTTTTTTCGTGATTCAGCATGAGCAAAACAAATTCGAAATCTGTTTTGGAAAAACAAATCTGAATAAAGAATATTCACTGACAATAATCAAGGGATATAACCTGAAATCGAGACCGAGAAACACTTCAGATCCGAGTTGATCAAATTTGCTCTCATTTGATCCAAGTCAGTTTTCATTCAAAAAAAAATTATCTCCAAAATTTCTCTAAAAGCATACATGATGTAGAAATGCTCAGAATGTAACGAAAATAAAATTCTATCGTCAAACATTTTCTGATATTTTTAAGATGAAAGGACTAAAGATTTTTTGATGCCAAAATTATTTTTGTATCCTTTATCGAGTTTCTTTTTGCATCAAAGCGGGCCCTTAAATTTCTACGGGAAGTTTGAGTGTTTTTTTTTGTTTGTTTTTCTTGGGGGGGAGGGGTGCATCGATTTGTAAATTCTTTTAAAAAAATCAGGTAATTGGAGAATTTTAATGAAAATTTCAGGTCTTATTCAAAAGGGAATTAAATTATTTTTGAAAACATTTATTTTTTTAATAAATCTTCCTAAATAAATATATTTTTAATCTATTATCCCCACTCATTTAATATTTATGATATTTCGAGAAATTTCTTTTATTATTTGATATGTAAAGAACTATTGTAAAAATAAGACCAACAGCAGCACCAGCAATAATAACAATTCTTCTTCTTCTTCTTCTTCTTCTTCTTCTTCTTCTTCTTCTTCTTCTTCTACTACTACTACTACTACTACTACTACTACTACTAATAATAATAATAATAATAATAATAATAATAATAATAGTAATAATATTAATGATAATAATAATATCTTTCAAGGCCTTAAAAACCTATCAAAATACAAGGATGTTGAAATGTAAATCTCAAAAATGTGTCACATGAGGACATCACTAATTCCAATTTTAGTTGTAGCCCTCGGATTGATTGAAAAAGAGTCTGAGAGACTTATTGAAAAGATTCCTGATAGCACATGCATTAAAAATACAAAAGTTGTACTCAAAAGTACATCTCACATATTACGGGTAAATGAAACTCGTCAGTCCGGGTGGGTCCATCTAAGAGGAGGAAAACTGATTTTAAACCTTGCCCAATCAAGGGGAAAGCTTCATGAATAAACCTGAGGACAAATCCGTAACCGGAGTTCCTATGACAGTCCGATATTATGCTCAACTTCGTTCTGGCAACTCCATCGATACTGTCACTCCCATGTAGGGCTGTACAGCCATAACACATGCTGCGCCGCCACCAGTAACTGAGGCATAACAATGCTGGCGCAGATCCATGGTTTCTTGAGATCGACAGATGTAACATATTATAAACAACTCAACAATTAATTATATAATAATAATAATTAATAAATAAATCATCGTGTACTAGAAATATTGGGGTGAAATCTGGCGGTAAATAGTCGTGACTCAAGGGCAGAACGAACTCTTTAGTTTTGGTCGACAGTTGTTCTAGAGGTGGTATCTTGAACAAAATTACACCTTAATGGTTAAGGATGAAAAGCAAAAAAAAAATCTCAATATTTACAAACAAAATCTCACCGGATCAGTCGTTACCCAGGTCAACAAAGGTTGCGTCTCTCAAAGAGGGGAACCAGTCTGGGGTCGAAAAATCTGTCACTTGAACAAACTCTTCCATTAATAATGAGAGACCTGGTCACCAAAACCTTATTATAAAATAAATTAATAAAAACAAAGCGAACGAAATGGAATCGTGGAGAGTATAAACAAGTTATGCAATCTTTTTTCACCGCACTCGAAAATCCACAAAAGAACATCACGGATCAGGCATAGCAAATATGGAGGGAAATGGTAGGAACTAAACTAAGACCATATCTCGACCCAAAAATGCTTACCAATGTCCGCAGAGACATCATGCAAAATAAAAGACTCTCAAATACAGAAACAGATAAAAGTAAATATAAGACAAAGTATAATCAGGCATAATTCAAACAAAAATGAGGCAAAAGTGGAAATAGATAATATGACAGGATGAGATACAAACTAAAATAAATGAGATAAGAAATAATAATCTGTCAGGAAATAAAATAGAAGAATCTAGTTGCGACATAAACAATTGTACTGATTCAGATTCCGATGAAGATGAATCAAACATCAGATCAGAACTGAATCTTTGACAAGAACAGAGTTGAAATCACTGAAGAAAAAAACTACATCATCAAATAATCAGCAAAGTAACTTGCACAGAAATTTCAGAAAAAGACCGGCTTCCAGAAATTCATATGACAAAGTTCAATAATCATATTGTGCAAACGCTGCATTGCAAACATTGTTAACGGACAGACCACTAGAAAACATCACATATATAAATAATGTCATATATTCAACAACTTTATCAGCTACTGAAAAGCTTAATATTAAGATAAATAAAAGAAAGATTAAACAACAGACAAAAAGAGCCGAGTTGGAAGGCAAAATTAAAGCGAGAAATCTAGGAAATTGTAAAATAACCACAACGACAATATTATTAGTAATTATCAATTACTTTATTCTCGTACCAACAAGATACAAATACTAAAATATATCTGGCCACTCAGCTGTTTATATAACACTGGACGAGGTAACATATGTCTGCCTGTGGAAGTCCCCCTATTATCTAATTAGAGCATCGGTTTCTATTCTAAAGACATCAGATGTGTGTTATTGATACCAGATGAGATTTCAAGAAATTCAAATGTGTAAATACTGAAAAGCAAGAAGATCAAGCGAAAATATAAAATTAAAGATGGAAATGAAATTCCATCAATCAAGGAAATACTTAAGCAGAAACTGCAATTAAAGGCACAGAGAAAAATACGATATGAAAAACGTTGTAGGTTCTATTGACAAAATAAGATATTCTAAACAGACCTCAAGAAGTTTTACGGAGAAATTGGAAAAGCAGTTATAGAAGGTAAAAAAAAACAACAACCATCTGTTGTAGAAGTGCAATAATTTGGGGGAAAATATTTGTAACAAGCCAAAGGAATATAATCCAATGAAGAGTGGATCAAACGAAAACAAGAAAGAATGAAGGATAAACCTGTCCAAAAATGGAAAAATATAACCAGGAATGATGTTAAGCGAGCTCTAAAATATCCCAGAATTAGAAATGCCCAAGAAATGACAAGGGATCAAAATTTTCGTTCTATCATCTGTCATCAATGCATAAAAAGCTTGGGCAAAGTTTATCAATTGCTACTTGATAACCCCAATGAAATTCTCAAATTTGTTGAGTTTTCGCACCACTGCTCAGTATTCCAATTTATTATTATTATTATTAGTAGTAGTAGTAGTAGTAGTAGTAGTAGTAGTAGTTTAGGCTGAAAGTATTAGTAGCAGTAGTAGTAGTAGTTTAGACTGAAAATTAAAGATAGGTAAGTAAATGCCACGAGATTTATTGCTAAAGAACCAATGATACTCACTATAGAAGATCTTTTTAACAAAATGCTGAATATACATGGCAATACTTTTGGTGACTTTATGTCCTCTGCGTAGGTAATTAACTATGAATTTTGTTATTTAAGTATTTATTACTATGATTCAGGTGTTTATAATTTCAAATATGAAACGCAGCTTGTTTGTTGCTTTTCCGGTAAACAGGTCAGAATTTTTTTTTGCCGATCCTAACGAAGACATGCGTAGGTTGCCTGTTTTACAAGATAGTTATTATACTATTCATTTGTAATTTTAACACTAACTATAGAAAGTACTGAGTTATGTAGATATCAATTTTATTGGCACCTTTCATATCCAGTGCAATAGGTAATTAAATGAGGACTATGTTATTTATGGGTTTGTTATTGGGATAGGCGCGGTTTTGATTTTAAATTTGAATGTGGGCGTGTTCGTTGTTTCACAGTTGATCAGAGAAGAGACTTTGAATGACTTTAGTGATCCTGACGGTGATTAGCGAAGGATGACTGTTTTACTTGCAATGCTACACCCCAGATTCAAGAAATTCTACCTGGAAATAGACAGATAGACAGATAGATAAATAGATGCTACTGATTTACATAAACATACACACAAACGCACACACACACACACACACACACATATATATATATATATATATATATATATATATGAATAAATAAAAAACGTTATTTTGTGTTTCGTAACCTGAAGGATTTTATCATGATAAATGTAAGGATTTTATTTTGAACCGTGTATTTATAGACAGAAGTAAAATATAGTTCCATTTTTAAATTTAAGAATGTACTAAAAATGTTAAAAGCTTGACGATATTTCTACTGCTGTACATAAATAACTGATGCAAGTTAAACTCCAAGAATTTACCTAGAAAAAGTCCGTCAGTGGACGGATTGGAAAGGTAAAGAAAAGTTTTCCTCTTGTCTTTATTTATATTATCTTTTTACAGTTACGTTTCATGAATATCCGAATTTTTACACACACACACACACACACACATATATACATATATATATATATATGGTGTGTGTGTGTGCATATATGTGTGTGTGCGAGTACGTGTTTGTGGACATAACAGGACAAATTGGAAAATGTATAAACGATGCGTTTCGCTGAGAGTCTCTGCTTCCTTCGGCTTCTTCAGGTTAGAACGAAAGACAAAACTATCTAAGGTAAAAAGGTGTTAGAATCTCTGAGGATAAAAGCGGACTATAATTCAAATTACCTTATCACATCCGATGACCAGATACTAGAAAGTGTCTGGATATGACGATAAATTACATCCGCCATCATGGAGGTTTTCAGGAGCAAAGAACCACTGACCTGGAATGGTATCACTTGTTAGGGCCCCAGCTAGGGGCAAATAGTTAACCAACAAACTGGGATCAAAACACTATGAATTTTTATAGTAAAATTATCCAGCAATACATTTTGAAAAAATATTATTACCACCAATACATTTTTGAAAAACAAAAAATTACCAGTAATACATTTTTGAGAAAAATATTACCATCAACACATTTCTTTACAAAAATACGACAATGTAAGTTGAAGTACAAACTGATTTCTTACAAAGAATACATATTCTATTCATGCGAACTTTGTCAGCATTAAATGACACATTGAAGTTGATATGACATAAAACAAAACAAATCAAAACACAACCAAACCAAACCAAACCAAAACAGAAAGTATATGTCTGCCTGTTTGTTTGATATATATATATATATATATATATATATATATATATATATATATATATATATATATAAGTGCTGTTGGTGTCTTTTTAGATTTTAAATCAGCCCACCGAAAACAGAGAGTGTTTATATATATATATATATATATATATATATATATATATATATATATACGACACGTATAAAGTCATTTCAGATATTTATCAGACTTGATATACATTGTTCAAACAGTAATTGAATTTGGCTGGACATTGACGCTCTCTGCGGTCGAGCGGTCTAAAGATCGCCGAATCAGAAGGTGGTTTCTCTCTCAAAGGGGGATGAAGGTTTAAATCCTGCTGAAAAGCACATTTTCTGTATTAAGTATCTCGACTGCGCAGACGTAATTCATTCTGTTAAAAAAATCGGCGTCTACTTAAACATATGTGTCCAAAAAATATCATTTAGAGTAGTATGAAGTAATGGCGGATAAAGAATCTATCTATTAGATAGATAGATAGATAGATAGATAATGAACAGAGATAGATAGATAGATAGATAGATAGATAATGAACAGAGATAGATAGATAGATAGATAGATAGATAATGAACAGACTGAGATAGATAGAAAGAAAGAAAGAAAGAAAGAAAGAATAATATGATATATCTATCATTATTATAGTATATTACATAATATTTTATAAGATGGTCAATTGTTTCTGACAACGGAGGTGAATGCTTCTTCAATCTTCCGCAATGCCAATTATTACGCAGTAACTACATGTGGCAGACATAGTGAACAAGAACCGGAAAATGAAGGAGAGGACTAATTTTATTCTCGATTCTAAAGATTCTAAACTACAGAAATTTGAACGGATATCAAAGATGTTGGAGAAAGAAGAGTTGAGGTGGATAGGTGACTTTTTGTTTACTTGTTTTCTCGTATTTCTTTTCATTGTATCAGCTATAAATAGATTTTGTTTTGATCAGAAAAAAGAAAAAGGCCAAAATAATGACCACTATCTGTCGTCAGTGGCAATACACATTGTCCAGGACGTAGCCTCAGGGGTTCCCACCGGAAGTACATACAGGGATACCTACCTATGCGCAATATGACACTACAAATACCCCGATATTATGCTAATGTTGATCAGAGCTGCCTCACTAAGCGCTACCAAAGAGTTCAGGCTCCTTATTACTAGCTGGATGCACCAAGCAGAAAACTCCCAGCCTGAGCCCCTTATAATGAAAAGACGCAACCACTGACCATCAGATCACAGGATAGTTAAATCATTATGGTCAGAGATGAAAGAAAAGAAAAACAGATTAACCATATTCTAAACAGGAAATAATAATAACCCTGTATTCCTGTTCAATGAATTTGGAAGGAGTACTGACCTGGCGATAGCAGAGCCTATTTACTCCTACTAACCTCTACACAGCACAGGAGACTGGGCGATTTTATCGAGACAAAATCTCTAGGAAGGATATCGAATAAGGTTCAAGATCCCTTTCGGAATTATTAGTATCTCACTCAAATTACTGAATTATTGTTATCTCACTGAACGTTAACCCAAGAGTTGGAATCAAAGGAATATTAATAGATTAGATCATTTCTTCACGTTAAAATTGAATATGTATGTACATAATAAATAGTATAAGATTATTGGCGCTAGTATATATAGGATCATGTTTAGTATTCTTGTTAGAATTGAATGATATATAATAATAGTGGGGGAAATTTGTCTATAAAGAACCGATTAGTCAGGAGTATCCGAATGTGGGGTGTTACTAGTTCAATTTAAATACATATATACAGTGTTACGTGATTTTTGTCAGTTGAGAGAAGTCCTTGAAAAGTTTGCGATGAAGAGTTTCAGATTCGTAGTTGGCCATAGCCTCCATAGAAAGAGAGAGAGAGAGCTGGGGCATCCAAGAGACGAATAAAAGACGTCACTGTTCCAGCACGAATAACGTCACTCTGGTAACTGATCTGGGAAGCGACGCAAACACTAGCCTTGGTAAATCAAAAAAAGAAAACTGACGGACAAATATCAAGGGATAATATCGGAAAACGGAACAGAGAAAAGGCGCGTAGAATCCATTTTCCCTTCGTTTTGACCCCAGGAGAGATCCATTCATCGCTCGCATCATCTCTAATCCAAGTAAATTATTTTTGGTTTTATTTTCAAGTTTTTATTAGAAAAGAGCAGAGTCTAAAACATTTTTTTTTATATTTATTTATTTTGAAGGAGTTTAGTTTTCGTGCCTTCATATTTATTTGCCCTGACTAAAAACAAAATGACACCAAGTCTCCTCGATATTCCAGCCACGGATTTTCAATATTCATGTTGACAATTGTTGGGTTTTCACATTTATCTATTTTCTCGCTTCGAAGACCAATTAATATCAAGTGTTCTTAAACCGCAGCATAGTAATATAATAACTCTACGTAGAAACTTTATTTGACTAGTTCAGATTTAGCACTGAAAAACATTTATTTTATTGTGGTGAATGCTTGCAAGCAAGAGGGCAAATGGGACGTATTTATTTTTTTATTTATAATAATAATAATAATAACAATAATATTAAGTAGTAGTAGTAGTAGTAGTAATTGTTGGAGTTGTTGTTGTAGATGTAGTAGTAGTCGTTTATTGTTTATACTGAAAAAGATCAAAGGTAAAAAAAGAAAATGCTTGGTGATTAATTCATAATGAACCAATTGCATGACACATGTTAGGTAACATCGTTTTTAGAAAAATATGGATGAATTTACATGACAATTATTTTTGTGCCTTACATGTTCTCAATGCATGGGTAATTAAGTGTGAATTTTCATGTTTATGTGTTTATTATTATGATTCAGTTGGTTTTGATTTTAAATACGAAGGACGGCTTGTTGGTTGCTTTTCCAGCTTATCAGGTCAGATAATTACCCTCAGACGTTATCAAGAAAGCTATGGGAACACCATACTTTTTGCGGATCCACCAGAGCATTTTGTTCTAAGTGAACGGAAGCTTTTCCAGTAGCAATATACAACTGAGTTAAAAGCGTGGCGATAAAAAAACAAAAAAAGCATAGAAAATCACCCAAAAAGACTTTGTCTCAGAAATTTAGATGAAAAGAAGGCCGGAAAGTGCAACGGTTGAAATGTTATGCGTTGAAACATTGGTTCCCGTACGATCACCGAAGTTAAGCAACGTCGACCCTGGTCAGCATCGAGATGAATACCAGGTGTTGTAAGGTTGAATGTGCGGTTAATATAATGAACAATAACTTAGTAACTTATTAATCGGAAAACCAAGTTCCAGTTCTAGTTGTGTTTGTTATATTTATTTACGCGCAAATACACCTGAATCCACCTCTTCCCTCACCAACTATGGGTTAATTACTTTAGAGGTGTATCACTAAACCATGATTATCTCCCCCCACAATTCTGACAATCTAAATATTTTCTGCCTTTAAATATCCTGCAAAGGGTTGATAAACCATAAAAAACGAAAAAATAAAAAAATAAATGTTATGATGAAAAAATCAAAGAAAAGGAAAATAGCGCGAATTTTTTTTTTAAATGTTGACCGTTTTTGAATCTGAGGATCTAAGGTTAATTATTTTTCGTTTTCTTTCCAGACACAGTCTAAGCTGCATTTCCGAACTTGGAAAGGTGTAACAATCTTTAGACTAAATAATTACCTGCCGTTTTTCTATTTCTGACAAAGGTGACAATGAATGACGAAGAATTCGAAGCTGCTGGCCAGCAAATGCTCAAATATGTGATTGATTACCACAAGAATATCAGGGAACGTCGTGTCATGCCTGATGTGAAACCCGGTTTCATGCGAAAACTCCTTCCCGATCATGCCCCGCATACACCAGAAAAATGGGGCCAGTTATTCAAAGATATCGAACGCATCATTATGCCAGGGGTAAGTAGATATTTATTTGCCTTAACTTAGTCGGGCACAAGGCTAGTGTAATGGAGCAGGAAGTGAGTATCAAATACAGTAACAATTATCTCCGAGATGAGATTATTAAGTAACACTTGTTCCTATGAATATTGAATAAGATTAGCCTAGTTTGTCACAAGGTTACAAATAAGGCTCACTCTTTGACGATCAGATTCACTATTCTAGCAGTAACCTGTTAAATTAACTTTCGAAATATAACTATAAGAAAACGTCTCGTATATTCGTGTGGCACAAGGATACCGTTGATAGAGCACCATGTAAGATCCAGACTCATAAGACTAGTAATTAACTTCACCCATCGTTGAAAATATAACTGTCTGTAAAATATACAGCCATCTTGAATATCTAGTGAACCGATTACAAAGCCTTGTTAACCAATGAGACATTATCTTAATACAGACACTCTCTCGGGTAGTTGCTCAGTTGGCAATGAGACACGACTGAGTGAGCTTGTTTATTCGAGCATCACATTCAAAATGATCAAGATCCAGAAAACTTACATTAAACCAGAATGTTGGGGAGGACGACACAGAGGTTTAGCCAAGCCAAGAAAGGTTATTTTTTCTCTTTGGTTTTTGTTTCTTTTTTAATTCATGTAATTTCTGTGTCCTTTCCTATCCTAAGTCAAGTTTTTGACTGAACTATTTCAATTTTGCAGAGTAAATAGCCGGAGCCTTGGTAATGTTCATGCCTTTGCCCATGAAGGCTTCAAGGGAATGAGATCCCATGTGCTGCACGTTCCTTCTGATCCTCACCACGACCAACTACACCATTGCTTCTTCTCCTCATACACACTTGTCGCAGGTAAAGTGGCATCGGGAAATGGGGGCATCAAAAGCGACCTTCCGATTGTCCTTTCCACTTGTTTCAGTTGTGGGCGGACTTAATAGAAGTAGCGACACGATTTGTATGTTGGTTTTTCTTTGGGCGAAACTCCAGAGGCTTTCACCTATGGACAGCAACGTTACTTCCGGTTACAAAGACAATAACTTTCCACCCCATGCATGTCCAAACATTTTGTAACAGAAGCGAAGGCTTCTCGTATGCCGAACATTATATACCGGTGGATATATTATGAGAACACACATGCAAGCTGACCATACTGCGTAAAGTAGGCTGCAACATAGAAAAATATCCACTATTTTTGTCCTTACGCCCTTTGTTGTTTTTCTTTAGTTCTATTTTTTCATTTTCTGACACTATTTTTTGTCTTTTATTTTTCTGAATTTTTGAAAATACACTTCTTGAGTCTTGAAATTATTTTTGTCTTGCAACATTTAAAGGATTTCATATTATTATTCGATAACAAAAGGTTTTATTTACGGTATGATATTAAAATAAGCACATCCCATCTCGCTCGTAACCATTCATTACAATAAAATAAACGTTTTTCAGTACTAAAGCTGAATGAAGCTTCTACTGAATAAAGCTTCTACTTTTGAAGTTACTACATTACAGACGGCATACATATTTTTTAGAAAATGGCAAAAAGAATTTCTGCTGTTTCTGCTTTTGATATTATTTTTTTTTTTAGACTAAACTAAACGATAGTTTTTGGTCATTAAAAAATGTTAAAATTTCAACCAAGAATTAAAGTTTTATAAATTTAAGAGAAAATAAACGGTTTTTATAAACAATGACGAAACAATTTATAATTTATTTATTAGCCAAAAATTAACCAAAATATTGAAAGCGTATCAAAGGATGAAAAAAAATATAATTTAATAATCAAAAATCTTTTGGTCTTTCCTTTGTCTAATAACATAAAGCTTTTGACGATAAAAACTGTTTTTATTAAGTTTGACCCATTTATTTCCATCGTAACGATGTCATTTTTTCTACGAACCGATGCGAATGTTTTGGGCAAAGTTTTTTAAAAAAAGACAAAATATATTAAAAGCTATAAAATGCCAAAATTTTGAAGAGCCATTATCACCAATGTCACATAGAAGAAGAAAAAAAAAAGAATTGCTCTGTTTGACGTTTTGATCAAATTAACTCAGAGAAGAAAAAAAACATTCCTTAATTCTAACTTTTGACAAAAATGTTAACCAATTGTTTTAAACATCTTTTAGGTGACCCACTGGCGCCACCCAATTTCTATGCCTAATTTCCTTCAACAACTTCTTACCCTGATTAGCCGAGCAAGTCAATGGCCTGGAGGATTTGCTGGGTAAGATAATATTCTTCAATTCTGTTTCTATCTCTTTGTCATTACACCCAACTACACCGAACTCACTTCCAAAAATATTTAGTCGACAGAAATGACGTTCTGAAAGTAACGTCTTCTATTTTATTATCTATACGTATATATAATATATATGTATATGATTTTATTTTATTTTTTTTTGTAATGTTCTCCCAATAATATGGATTTCCATATTGATGTATATGGCTAGTCGTTTCTTTCGGATACCCTCAGGCGGGATTTGTGTATATTCAACACCCACAGAGCCAACCCGAAATGGTTTATGCACCCAACTGTTAAGCAGACCTTTTTTACAGTTTCTGGGAAAGAGCGTGTTATCTGGTGTGATAAAAACTTTGAACAAGTCCTGGAAACGATGAATCTTGTGATTTTACAGTTCAGTCACAGATATCGACTCTTAACGATCCCAACATGCAGCAAACTTTGGAAAACCTTGAAAACCATACTATTTACGGGTTGTGGAGGACCAACAATTTAATTAGGTAAGACGGAACATTTTCACCGTCGATCTATCTATCTATCTATCATCTATCTCACAAGTCATCGTCTCTCTTGTTCAAATATATATATATATATATATATACGCTCTATATATAAACTGTAACCCGGTCTGCTTATATTCAAGTTGCAGTTGTAAAACAAAAACGCGCCTATTTTCCTCCTATATCTTGGTCAGCTATACATACCATATATTCGAGAAAGAAATATTATTTAGGAGATATTTTTTTTTTTCTATATAATTAAATATATAAAAAAATAAATAAAAAAGTAAAATATATAGCAAAAACTTATACACCTAAACTACAAACGTAAAATTATAATTTAAAAATAAATAATGAACACGTACACACACTTCCTGTCCATCACGTACACACAGGTGACATATACATTCAAAAATAAATACATAATATAGGTTGTACGAAAAATACCTTTGCAAACGTTGGGGAGGATTTCTTACACCAAAACACGGACAAAACTCCATATAAACATATGTCCGAAAATCTTTCGTTTTTGAGTTATTAAGTTTAAAAAAGTTTAAGAAAGATGGCGCTGTAGACTACACGAGAATAACATGCCAATTTGCTGAGGCAGTTCTTCAAAGCCATCAAGATCAAGTTTAACTAGGAAAACTGAAAAAGGTCTTTTTTTTTCCCCATCTGTTCTCCAACATGAAAAAACATTTGGTTGGGAACACAGATCGCTTTGATGATGATGTCAATCTTTTCGATTTTTTTTTTAGTCAACAGGATGTAGACTTCTTTGGTTCATATTAGTAATAGCTGGCTGAAGTTATTAAAAGAAGAATTCTAATAAAATGCATATTGATTTCACAGCTCTAACATCATTCCTTCATTCATCCTATAAACTTTTTAGTCCACGCTCGTACGTGAAAAAAAAACAAAACAAAACAAAAAACAAAACAAATAAAAAACAAACAAACAAAAAAAACCCCAAATAATGCAATTAATAAAAGAAGAAATTTTATTCACAGCTCCAGCATCAATCATTCATAGTCATGCCTATGAGCTTTTCAGCCCATCCTCTTATGTTGTTTTGTCGTAAAGGACCAATTTTAAAACAAACAATATTTAAACATTTGTTTATAAATATTGTTGCAAAATAAAATGATTACATTTGCCTTGATAAAGAGGTCTTTATTCATATTGTAAAACAAAGAGATATATTTTTAGTTCAACTCGGATCAACACACACACACACACACACACACACACACACACACACACACACACATATAAACCATATATAAATATATATATATAATTATATATTATCATTCTAAACAGTGTTATTCAAACAAATCATCTTTTTTTCCTTTGGTCATCAAAAACAAATGCAAATTCTATTTTCTTCCTCATGGAAAATACATTACGGTATTTTCTTAGAAATAATATGAAAACCTTCTGCTGCTTTTGTTATTAAATGCTTTCCTTGTCTATCCAATTTAATTTCTACCTTATTGTTACCTTTTCTTATTTTGAGAATGTTACCATTGCATATGAATTTCTTTGGACTATTGGAATCTTTTCTGTTGTTTTTATTATTATTAGTTTCCGGCTAATCCATGAACTACAAATTTTACTGCTCTTAAATATCATAAATTTGGCTTTGTTTTTTTTTACGCGTTGTTTATTAGTAAAATACAGAGTTTGATTTTTAAATTTTTTTAAAAGTGAAAAATTAAGATGAAAGATCCATTTTAATTGAAAGATGATTTTAATATTCTATCCGTTTGTGTATATTACGTTTAAATAAGAAATATGGTTAGAAAATATATAAACAAGGATCATCCAATTCACAACGGATTCCTGTCGTTTTGTATATTTTTGAATTGTTTTAATATCTAAGATTTTTCTAGCATAATCATTAACCTTTTTATTCATTTTGTTTAATAATTTTATATATTTGTAAATTGATTCATATTTAATCGTAATTTAAATAACTGATCTAAGTGCGATGCGATTTGGATAATAAGTGCGACATTACTGTAATTATTGAACAATATAGTTCATGCCACTTTGACAGAAAATTTACCAGTAAAAAATTCGTTCGTCACCATATTTTATATGAACGCACAACCTTTAAAAATTTAAAATCAAACTCAGCGTTGCTACTGCGTTCCAAAAACAATAACTCATTTTGAGCATTTTCGGATACAACAATACATATATTTTCGTTGTCCTCTTATTACTAAGAGAAAAAAACAGAAAAACATCCATTTTATACCTGAAGAAAGGAGATTAGGAACAGACGAAAGCTTGTAGTAAAAATAAGAATATCACAGAAATTTATAGAAACAAGGATCATTTCATTTTATAATTTATTCGGAGGTTTTTGTATATTATTTGAATTGTTTGCGATGATGGATTTCTCTCCAAATTAAAAATTAACCTTTTCATTTGTTTTTGTGTGAATAATTCATGAAATATATATATATATATATATATATATATTATATATATATATATATATATATAAATATATATATATGTGTTAAACGTTAGAATGTTCGATTTCTGACCATGAGAGCCAACGATTCTCACAATTCTCGATTTGTCAAGGAATTTTTTGATAATACCAGATTGGTTTAGAGATTCTAGAGTGGAAATACCTTTTGAAAGGGTTGAAAACTATAAAAAAACACCTCCAAAATCCTAATGAATTTTTTTAAATTGGCGAACGTAATCTAGCTTTGTAAATTTTGCCCGAACACGAAGTAACAAACTATGACTGAGGTTTTATAAAAAAAAATGTCCATTTAAACGGGGTGATCATATCTGATTATGAAATAGATAAGAATAGTTCCAAAATAACAAATAAATATATATATATATATATATAAAATATATATATATATATGCCTGTGTGTTTGTGTGTGTGAAAAAAATAGAGATGACAAAAATTTCGGTTACTTATCAGCAGTGATCTGGGGATGGAAAAAATAGCATTGTGTTTTGCACCCATTACATATCGTTGTGAACATCGTTTTTTTCCAAGAAGAAGAAGAACCACTGATGTACTATGGTGGCACAAACTGCAGAAGAAGGAATGGA
The DNA here is from genome assembly GCA_903632075.3 of Acanthosepion pharaonis. Lineage (NCBI taxonomy): Eukaryota > Metazoa > Mollusca > Cephalopoda > Sepiida > Sepiidae > Acanthosepion > Acanthosepion pharaonis. The sequence goes on along the minus strand of CAHIKZ030003397.1, from coordinate 26,331 downwards.
CACATCAATCTCTGGGTTGAGTTTTTAGAGTTCAGTCATAAAATTCGTCTTAACCTTTGCCAATGGTCAAAAACTATGGGAAAAGACCGAATAAGATCTCAAAAATTTACGCACATGTGGAGGACCAATAATTTAATTAGACAAAGTCCTCATATTTTCACCCAAAAGATCAGTCTCTCTCTCTCTCTCCCTCTCTCTCTACTATATATATATATATATATATATATATATATATCCTTATAAAGTGTTTTGTGTTATATTCAAGTGGCTGTCAATACAATTCTATTTTGCTCTTATCTTGTCAGTTGGGACCAAATATTTGAGAAACAAAAGGATAGTGAAAAATATTTTTAAATTTATCACCAATAATTAATTAAACTTTAAATTGAAAACTGGTTTATTTTATATTTTAAAATCATTACCTATACCTTTAGAAGAAAAAATTATCCACTTTCAAATTTTCTATGAACTTCTTTTTCAGGCTTCATTCCAAACACCATTTAAAGAATTAGAAGATATTGTATTGGATTACTGGTCAAAATGATGGATCTTCCAAAAGAATTTTTTTTCGACGTCTCCAGGATTATTTGGGGGGATCGTTCAGGTGATTAATTTCTTTCATCTTTCTATCTATCTATCTGATACAATGTAGTTTTGAGATTATGTATAGAATGTATGTAAATTTAAATTTGGACTCAGTGGCGACAGTCTGTTTCATATTAAACGCAACCTTCAGGCCATCAACAGTTTGCTTTAATTTTGCATTTAACGTTGGCAGACTGTCGCTGCTAGGTTTTGAAAGACGCAGTGTCCAAAAAAACACACACACACACAACACAAGCTTGGAGTCCAAACAATTTATTTTCGTTTATTTATATCACATTACACTCTGGTTCTGAATCATATCAGGCTGATTGCAAAAATAAATTCTAATAAAAATTATTGATTCATATAAACTTTTATTTATTCATTCATTTATAAAACTGTTTATAAAATAAATAAATTATAGTGTGTGGCCTATGAACTGAAATGTTTGGAGACTGCCAATAAGTGTAATAATAAAAGCAATAAGTATGACTTTTAATTTAAAAAGAATATCGAATTTTTGATTATGCTTGCTGGGTTCTTCCAGCGAAGCAACTTTTATTGCTGTTCTGTCGGATCATCAGACCAAGTTTATAAACAAAAATAAAAAGAAAAACGCTAACATGGAAAATGGTGTACTAAACAAACTGATTGCATACACTTCAAGAGAGGTAAGAAAAAAATGATGAAATGATAAAACAAAGAACATCATAAAAAGCAGTCGGATCAACGAGCTCATTCCTTTTGTTGATTGTTTTGTTAACAACTTCCTTATGGTATATAAACCATATGAAAAAAAACTTCTTTAAATTCGACATTATCATTTTAAGTGTTATTCAAACAAGGGAAATCATCTTTTTTTCCTTTGGTCAAAACACCGTTTCAACAAACAATTCTACTTTCTTCTTCCTCATGGAAAATAAATTATTTTATTTTCTTAAATATTGGAATCCTTCTGCTGCTTTTGTTAATGTTTCCAGTCTATTCAATCTACAAATAATTTCCTTATTAATGTTTGTTAGTGGGGTTTAAATTTTTTTTAATAATAATGGACTTTCCATATTTAATAAATCCATTAGAAAAATATTCCTACAAGGAGTAGGCAAAAGAATAACATTTTATTTTTAAAACCGACTGCTCGTTTGAACTCTTTTTTTACGGACTCTTTAAAAACCCGATTATTGATTACCGAATTGCGGATCTCCTTCCGGGAAGAAAACCGTCCCTGAACCCGTTTATACGGGCTCAATAGCTATTTCTAGATAGCCGAGCCCACGGGCTTAAATTTTAGTTAAGTTAAAAAGGGGTGCTATTTGAACACTCGTTAAAGGGGGGTGACTCAATCGTGAGTCAGTCGTTCACTTTTGAACCGACTGCTCATATTGAACTCTCTTCCTACGGGCGGGAGGAATTCATAAGGAGGCAAGGCCGAAGGGCGGAGTCTCCTTCATGTATTAAACCGGCCCTGAACCCGTTTAAAACTTTTCAAATTTAAATATTTTTTGGCCGATCAAAATAATTATTAATGCCCACGTTTTCAATTTAAATTAAATTACAATTTAAAAATTTTCCTCCATATTATGAAAAATTTTAATTCAAGTCGAGTCAAGAGTCGAGTAAAGGCAGTCCGAAAAAGAGTCGCGTTCAACAATTACTGTAAGACATTGGAATAGTGATATTCTATGAAATTACATTGTTCTACACAATAAACCTGATTGTTCATACTAACACACATACATATCTGTATATATTCCTATTTGTAATATATCTGTGTTATTCCATACCTGTGTTCGATATATTCTTTATTGGTTCTATATATGTATCATCCTTGTACATACACATGCGATCTTAAATCTAAACATATGTATATTTATAAACACAGATAATTACACAATTGACAATGCATTGTCTACTAATAAGTTCAACATAACAATACGAGTAGCACAATGCAAGCAAACAGTGAAAATGATAACATCGGCTCTTCGGGAAAAATAAAGATTAGATTTGAGCTTTTGCATGCGGTATGTCTTCATATCAAAACCTGTCAAGCAGATAACGCGTTAAAACATGCTTTTTCGAGGAAATATAGAATACAATTTAATTCTCATTTATATGTATATACTATCACTGAATTTAATATGAAATAAATAAAAGTAAAATTTATAATAATTTATTAATAATAATTCGTATATATCGCATTGAAAAAAAAAAGTAGAATAATGTTTTAATAAAATGTTTGTCTATTTTTCAGTCTCATTCTTCAGTGGAACGGGCATATTATGATTGCGTTGGTCAATTATCGAATCCTAGACACTGATGAAAAGAAGCGTTTTTTGGCGATTTTTTAAATATAGCCATCGACGAAGATAGGGGAAAGTTGACGCCATTTTTGTAAGTGTTTGATCTCGTTTCCTTATGCGCATGGAATATACTTCTGTAAATCGCCAATGTTAAAAAAAAAAAAACACCTCCATAAATACCGGAACATTTTTTGTTATAGAGAGGCTGACGAAATATCTAGTGAGGTATTATTTGCCCTGATGACTGACGTGATGTTACCTTTTATTATAAAACATTTCCATTTGTTCATTTGATATATCGGCCTGGAAACAGATATTGAATGATAGAAGACAACAACAAATAAAACGAAGACTTGAATAAAAAATATATCCGTGTGTATTTTCATGAAAGAAAATAGATTGACAAAATAAGGTTATTGTGAATAGGCAAAAATAACTCTATAACTTTAGATTTTATCTACCTGATGATTATGGTAGTAGTAGTACTACTACTACTAATAATAATAATAATGATACAGAACAATTAAAGCCCCCAAACCGTCATTAGAGACCGCGAACAAAAAAAAATATTTTTATTGTTAATCTTTTGCAAACTGTTATTTATCTTTGAAGATATTTTAAAAGAAAAAAAATACAAGGACCTTGAAATTTGAAATTTGAAAAAAATATTACCAGTGAATCAAAATTCCTGTTGTAGTTGGAGACCTCAATATTGTTTGGAAAAATTCCAGTAGACACATTGAAAAGATTCCTGGAATTCCATAAAGGAAATACAAAATTGTTCTGACGAGTACAAAAACAAACCTTACGAAAACCTTTGTCTATGTAAATTTTGTGTGTGTGTGTTTGTGTGTGTGTGTGTGTTTGTGTGTGTGTGTGTGTCCTTTAAATAATTAATAAAATGTCATGATGCCATTTCTAATCTTATATCTCGGGAGGGACCCGGAAAGAGATAATTCAACAGAAATTAAATAAATAAAATAAAATATTCTTTTCTTCTTCTTCTTCTTCTTCTTTTATTTTTATTAAAATTAATTATTATTATTATTATTATTTTATTTTATTTTTAAATTTCTGGCGTGTGCATATTTCTTTCCGGGTCCCGCCCAGGGACCTATTATTAGAAATGGCACGTTTGACACTGGATCCACCTGAAAAAAAAAAAAAAAATTCATAGATAAATCCCGTCGTAAAGTTTTGGCTGTACTTGTATCTTCAATAGAACAATTTTTGTTGATCTCCTTGATTCAGACTTTCTGGAATCCTTTTCCAACTAGTCCTGAGGGCTTCATAGTTTCAAATTTTTTTTTGATTTCCCATATTTTAGGATCCATATTTTTTTTTATTTTAGATTTTTATTTAAGATCTTGTATTTTGACAGCTTTTTGAATATCTTTCAAAGATTTCATTGCAGTCAGCAGGGATTTTAGGGTATATCAATAAGGAGGCACCGTTTTTTTTTGTGGTCTTTAATAACAATATCTGGGCGGTTGGCTTTTGTTCTGTCAGTGTGTTCTTACTATTTGGTTGAATTGTAACAGGTCCAAATCCGTTTCCAGGTCTGGTTTTTGTTCATATCCATTTTTTCAGTTTTCTTCCCGTATTTAGTTGCTATTTTCTTTAGTGCAAATTTGGTCCACTCTGTCATGCCGGGTTTTATATTCAGTTGCTGAATTTGTAATATCGTGCAACCTTTTACAAGATGATCAATCGTTTCTGGATATTTATCATGGAGAATCTTAGATTTTGGGGTGACACAATATTTTAAAAGTATTAGTATTGGGCTTTTTGTAATTTAGGTATATTTTATTCATTAAATCTAGTGTTATATCAAGTAAGTTAATTTTTTTCATTTTAATATTTACAGTAATTTTCAAGTTTAGGCATTTAAGTTCTCTAAGTAATAGTTTTCTAATTTTGTGTAATTTAGACAAGAATTGGTTCATCGCATCTATACACACACACACACACATACACACACACACACACACACACATTTTCATATATATATATATATATATATATATATATATATATATATATATATATATATATATATATATACAGATTCGAAATAAATTGTCGTCTAAATTACACAAATATGAAAATAAATTGACATCTAATTTTAACAGATCCATTTACCAAAATGACACAAAAAATATGTTGAAATGCGAAAGATTAAATTTATTCAATGAAATTGCCATTGGCTTTTTCACCATAAAAATCCAGACGACGTCAGAATCTCCTGCAACTCTTCTGGACGGACTCTTTGTTTAAGATGGGGAATGATGCCATAATCCTTGCTTACAGTTAATTATTGGCGTTAAAAAAAGCTTTGTTGGTTTCTCGCTCAAATGCACGCCATACATAATAATTAAGTGGGTTTCAGTCTAGGGTTAGGTTTGGTTTGCAGATCTAAGGTTTGATGATATCGCAGAAATTGTCTAACAGCCCTGACTGGGTTCTTTTTTTGTAGCATGGGGTAGCACTTTTGCTTTATGTAAAATGTAGGCCCACATAGGGAGTCTTTTCCTCACCAACAAATTCGGATGTTCTTTTCTTTTCAAAAACGAATCAGAATGATATTTTTCAAAATGCCGTAGCTTTCGTAATCACCATTAGACTCATCCAACTCTTTCCGAATCCTTTTGACTTGTCCTCAAATTGACACCCAAACATTATGAAATGTTTTTATTGGAGTTTTTCCGGTATGAATGCCAAACAGTACAGCATGCCGTTTCCTATTTCTGGTGGAGTGAATTGCGTCATGGTGGGACCCTAACAGATTCTATTATACTGTGCAATCAACAAAGTTAAAATAAACAAAGGGCATTCGCGAAATTAAAAATATAAGATGACGAAAATTTACCCATTATATATATATATATATATATATATATATATATATATATATATATATATATATATATACGGGATTATCGCCCTGATTAGGTGAAATGATTAAAATCTATATAAATATGTGTGTGTGTGTGTGTGTGTGTTGAAAGGGGATTATTTAGGACTTCATCGAACCATTAATCATCTGAGAGAACCCTCTCTGCCTTCGATCACTATGTCTGGTGCTAACCTCCAGGAAAGTGACTATTGAACTTTTTCGAAATTGGAAAATTCGAAAAGTGGAAAGACTATATTGAATCCATTCTCAGGTCAGCTGCTAAGAAAGGTGGTTCACTGTATCGTGCGAGATGATTTTTTTCTTTCCAGACTCGATCTTACATATCTATAAGTCTACCATTCGTCCATGTTCAGAATATTGCTGCCACATATGGACCGGTGTCCCTGCTATTTACATTGAACTCCTTGATAAAATCCAAAGAAGAATCAGCAACATTGTTGGTCCTGATTTGGCGGTTCGAATTCAGTCACTTTCCCATCGCCGTAAGGTTGCTTCTCTGTGCCTTTTCTATAAATATTTTCATGGTAGTTGTTCAAATGAGCTCTTCGCTATGGAATCTAGACCTTTTGAATTTAAGCGTACTACTAGATTGGCGTATAGATCTCAACAGTTTACAGTTTAGCTAACTAGATTTAGCCGTAAATTCTATGCTAACAGTTTCTTTTCTCGTACTTCACGCTTGTGGATCTCCCTCCCAGCTACATGCATTCCAGCCAATTTTAATCTGTAAAAATTTAAATGCAATGTCAATCGCTACCTCCTGTCCTGATGACTCTTTTCTCTTCCCGCTCAGTTTTTGTTCCTCATTCTTTCACACCCTGTAAACCCTTGTGTCTTAGTGGCTATACTGCCTTTCTTGGGGTTATTCCAATTTAAAGAAAAGAAAATTGGCAGCTGAAAACATATTATATTGTATAGTACGTGTATTTGCATCAACGTAAACATCATTTTACACCGATGATGTCCTAAAGAACAAAACGCGTCAGGGAAAACTTTTTGCCATTGATTCATTCATTTTATATCAAATCGTAAAATGAAAAGTCATCCTGGAGTGTCCTAAAAAGTTCTATTCTTAATTTTCATCAATGACATCATCTCTCAAATTGATATCTATTCTGATGACAATCACGTCTCGATTGTCAGTCGATAAGGTCAAATTTAGAGCTGATCTCATTCAAAAATAATCTATAGTCTGTTGTTAGCTGGGGCAAAACGCCTGGCTTGTTAGTTTTTAAAGTCTCCAAAACAAATTGTATCTCTATCAATCACTTGAAAAACGCCTTCTTGCCTCCAGTCGGCATGACTGATACAAACCCACATGAGTGTGACTCCTTGGAACTTCCCTGGCTCACATTCTCGGTTAACATGAAATACAAAAGATTATATTAAATCTATTACTAGGTTTGCTTCTAAGAAAGTTGACTCATTGCGTACATGCTAGATAATGTTTCTCCCCTGAATCTATCTTTCATATTTATATGTCTATCCTTTGTCCATGTTTTGAATATTGCTGCTGCATATGATTCGGTGCTATTTTCTATATATTTAGAGATATTTGATAACATTCAAAGAAGAATCTGTCGTCTTGGCTTCTGTCAATTTCTGTACTGTCGTAAGGTTGGCTCTCTATGCCTTTTCTATAAATACTTTCATTATAATATAAGGTCTCATCAATTCATAGTTGAATTTTCGGATTAGATGTATTAGTGGCTTTACTGCCTTAAAAAGGAGTAATATGATTAAAAAATATTTCCTTTCATTAATCTTATCATTGCAAAACTAGTGACGTAGAAGTGAAACGGATGTTATTTTTCTCTGGCTGTGTTGTCACTGTAATTAACGAAATAAAGGGATTTCTTTTTCAAGTATTTACCCAGTTGAAGTAGCTACCCTAGGCCCGTTTTGTATGTCTGTAATTAAGATGTCAATGTTTCTCTTCTTATCATTTCCAAACTGGTATGTGCCACTTTGGGAACTACTTCATCCTGCGCATTTGATAATTGTAAAGAAATTGGAATTGTTTGTGAGTATTCTTTGAATTTTCGGATTATACTTCCAAAGACCCATTAAATCAACCAGGGCTGGTATGCTCGGTAATTATCCTTTCATGTCATCTTTTAGGTCAATGAGAAGGAGGTTAATTCTTGTTAATGTCGTCTACATGCAACACTGGACAGGTTGTACTAGGTTACATTTTTTAATCAGCTGCAAGGAACTGACCAAAACAAAATCTGTTGATCTAATTCCCAACATGGATTAACTTTTTACAAGGATATTTACCCATAAGTTGGAGAAACTAGCGCTCAATGGATTTACATACCTTTTCCAAAGACACTAGTGCGAATTTAAAACACCACAAAAGTTGCTGTATTTATAGGGGAGTTTGTTGCCTCTCCAAAGCAGGAAATGTGACTCATAGGTGTATGTTGTGGTGCCCCACACAGTTTCAATTGTGGATAGTAATACAAACTATCCAGTCTCACCAGTTTTCGCTACTGGCGTCACAAGGTACTTCTGACTATACACACAGGAGGAAGACCCCCAATGAGCTGGTTTAATTAATGTCTTCTGGCCATCTGTGCTATTAAGAAATCATTGCTTAATTTCAGGTGAACAAGAAGATATTTGGATGCATATTGATGCTGCCTATGCAGGCAGTGCCTTCATTTGTCCAGAATATCGGCCACTCTTGGACGGCGTGGAAGTAAGTCAATTCAGTTTATATTTGCTCGGCACCTAAAAATATTAATTTCTTTTCTTCTTTTTTTAAAAATTTCTTCACCTTAATCATTTTAAACAAAGTAAAATAACCAAATAATAAGTTTTTGTTTTTTTTTTTTTATATTTGGAGTATTTTTTGCCGATTCCTTTTCCTTTAATCCACAAAAATGGCTGCAGGTGACACTTGATTGTTCAGTCATGTGGTAAGTTTTTATCATTATTTCCTAAACTTTATTTCGTCTGGCACAACGCCTTTAGAATTCAGTATGTCCCACTTAACCACAGAAGAGACCCAATGGATGACCGACTGCTGAAAATCTCACAAAAAACTTTTTGTCTCTGAGCAGCTGATGACATATATATATATATATATATATATATATATATATATATATATATATATATATATATGTCGTCTCATTTATCTGCAGGGATATCTTCTGAAAACCATCAGAGGATGTCCGAAACCAGGGAATAGTACGGAAATTATATATACTATATTTTTCTTACATATACCTATGATAAAATTTATTCTATGAAATAGTCACGACAAGCGAGTAACAACTCCAGATAAGAATAAAATAGAAAAATTATAAGAATTTCCTGAATGTAACATATACATTTGTTATTACCGTAGATTTCAACAGCTTCAGCCTATGGGTTTTACTTTCCGTATTATTTATTTCATTTCACCCCAAGTAAGGAGTAAATGCCCATAAGATGCAAGGGCTTACAGGGAGTAGAGAATAAGAAATCTTTAGTGAGGGAAAAGGCCAATAAAAGAACAGGCTTCAGAAGAGATGTCTATAGGTGAAAAGTGCGAGAAAAGAAACTATTAGAATGGAACTTACGTTTGCATCTATTCCAACAATAAAACGAGACCTAATAGCCAATCTAGTATTATGCTTCACGTGGTCAATGTACAAAGAAGGATTAGAACAATTGCCATGAAAATATTTATAGAAATGACAGAGAAGCCGCATCACAGCGGTGAGAAAGTCAAAATGCCAGGTCAACTACATTAGAGACTCTTCTTAAGATCTTGCTGGAATTTCGAGATATATAGATGAAGCACCATATTCAATGATTTATAGATATCATAGAATATATATTGTTATCATGGACTGGTAGATTTATAAAAATGCAAGATGGATTCCGATGAGAAAAATTGTCTGGCAAGGTATCAATGGAGCAGCCATCTTAGTAGTAGATTCAATACAATCGCTCCACTTGATGATTTCCGATTCAGACTTTGGTTACAGAATAGACAGAATTATTTAATAACATTTGGCATCGCAACAGCCAGCATTTTCAAAACTTAGTTTCAGGTTTTTTGGTGAGATTTTTCCAAACAGACACGCAATCTTTTATGTCTTCATTTTCTTAGGGTGAAGAACAGCAAGGACATAATCCAGCCGTTCAAAGTCGAATCTGTTTATTTGAAACACGACAATGAAGGAACCATGCCAGATTACAGAGTAAGTAAGAAAGATTCTCTTTCCCTTTTTTTCTTTGATGTAACGGTGGATGAATACATATGCATGACTGCGTGGGTCACACACAGTAAGCCTTTGTCTGCATATCTGGATTTATATTATATATGTAATAGTCCTGTCCTGTCAGTAACACACTGACGACCTTTAACGTTTGAATTAATAAAAATATGTTGAATTAAAAAATAAAATCCATTAATTCTTTACACACGCACACACACATGAAGGCTGTTATATTGTTAGTAATTTTAACTTTAATTCCTGATCAATGACAATATCTTTCTTCTTCATTTTCAATGCTTTTCTATTATAAAAAAAATGAACATTAATAATGCACTTATTTTCATCAGCATTGGCACATTCCCATGGGACGAAGATTCCGGTCTCTGAAACTTTGGTTTGTCTTGAGATTATTTGGTATCGAAGGCCTTCAGGATATCATACGACAGGTAAATAATAATAAAAATAAGAACTAGACAATATCCCTAGACATCTGGATATTTTTTATATATATATATATATATATATATATATATAAGAAAATTTTGCTCATATTCATCATTTTTGTTTTCACCAGAAATTAAAGCGTAGAACGACTCATGAAACAATTATTTTAATATATATATTTAAATAATGATGCAGTGTTTTTATATATATATATATATATATATATATATATATATTCTTGCAGGATATATAATATATATATATATATATATATATATATATATATATTTTTAAATTCTTTTTATAGAAAAATATTTAAGGAGGACAAATTTTTTTCAAAATTCTTCGGACATTCAGGATATAAAAAACTGGCTTTACATAAATTCGAGGAAAATAATTGTACTTAAAAATTTGTTTACGAACCAAGATTTGAAATCTTCGGTTGAAAGACAGTAAAATCGATCATGCCCAATGGTCTGCTTCCGGTTGAAGGTCAGGTTAAATGTTGATTAATACTTTTAGTATAAACAAGATTATCTATTTTTCATCTATAAAAAATGAAAATAATTGGACGATAAATTGTTTATATATGTGTGCGTTGTTTTCAATTCGGCATTGAACTGGAATCCCATTTCATTTACTCATGTGTTATATATGCGATGGTTATCCTGGAAATGTGTGTTGTAAAGTTCATAGGCTATACTAAAATACAAATGTTATTAATCAAGACACACCAATTGGTAGACCTAAAACATGCAAATATTTTTTCACCAGAATTGACAAATACAGCTGGTCAACCACCTTTTAAGTTAATTATAGATACTATATATATATATATATATTCTGGTATAATATATATATATATATAAATGTGCATTAAGAAATTATAATTAACCCATATAATTTTATTTTATATTAACTATAACTCCAATAATACAGATAGTAATTGTTCTGATATATAGAGCCAATAGTGGTTTCAAACATTACAATAACGAATATAACAAGAATGTCTGAATAAATATTTAGATACCTGATATTTAAATTCTAATAAACTATAAATAATTGCATTTGAAATCTTTAACAAGTTTAAAGTTGCTTTCAAGATTATCTCGATTTGTTTCGAGAAAAATCTTATGCATTTTCCTATTCAAAACGTAAAATACAAATTTATTAGGTTACATATCAAATCAAAAGTCAAGAAAATTATATTAATATTTATTTTTATTTTACTTAATTATAACAATAAAATGTGATAACTATTCTATATATCTACTAAATATTTAGAGTCAAACAATTTCAATGTTTAGTTTAGTCATTAAATTATTTTGGATTTTAAAAGAAAAATTCTAGGGGCTTGATATCTATCTTTCATTTTAATGAAAAGAAAAAGGGCATCTCAATTTGAAACATCGATTCTCGTTCGATCACAAAAGTTCAGCAACATCAAGCTACAGAATATCAGGTGCTGTAAAATTGGATGTGTAAGTGGTGTAACGGATAACAGTTCGGAATGGGAAACCTAGTTCGAATTCCAGTCGAGTTCATTACAATTACTTATGCACAAATACCCCTGGTAAAGTTATGAATCCTCATCTCCTCCCCCAGCTATATTTTAAATAGTAGGATTGTATCTGAAAATCATTATAATTCAAAATAATTGTTAATACAATATCCACTCACAAAAAAAGAATTATTCTTAGTATCAACGAATAATCTACAAAATAATCAACAAATGGTTAATGAACCGAAAGACAATAAGAATTTAAAGTAAATTAATTAACAACTTAAAAAAATGGTAAAAGATAAATTGATCGATAGTTCGAGATGTGAAATGGTTTACCTGAGTTCATAAAAATATATATATTATAATGACGTCCCTTGATAAGTGGATCTAATCATTGCAAAACTCGAAGTCGAACCAAGAAAAAGCTGGGAAAGCTTTGCTGGCGCAAAATTAAAATGCTATTTTTAATTAATGACTAAAAGTGAAGACACGCCATTGCACCCACGGGGTTTAAAAATCTGATTTATCGAAATGACAACCGAGGTGAAAGGCGTAGGTGAGATACCAAGAAGGACGGACGAATTGTCTACACCCATAGGGAAGTAATAGTGCGAGGCATAAATAAGAAAACGTATATATTATACGGGCGAGCCAATACCGGCAACCACTACCCGTAGGAAGTAGCGATCCCCAAATTTAGGGTAAAATGTCAATATAAAGCAGAACACTGAAACACGTAGTTCCAGATTTGCTGACCAGAGAACACAAACGAGACCAGACAGCAGGAGGAGCAGCCGAATCACACGTGACTTGCTGTGAAAGAGAACGCCCGGCTTATCTTGTTCCAGACTTAGCTAAATTGAGCAAAATGTCACGATAGAATTCAAAGTTGGAAGAGTTGGTATTTCTGTACAAAGAACGATACAAGCCACTTAGAAAATAGACCCTGAAGTAATTCCTGTCTTTTCTTTATTATTTTTATTTTCCTTTGTGACATAACTTTCCCAATTTAACTCTACAATTTCTGACGGCAACTCAGCTTTTGCCATCTCCGTGATCAAAAAGCATAACTTGGGGCGGAGCAGGTTACAGACTAAAAATTTTTTTTTTTGCATTCTATTGTCATTATCAAGAATTATGAGGTATTTGTCTGTTTTTTCAATGGTTTAAATTTTCCTTCAATACGCCATAAATCAAAATTATATCCCAGGCTAACCGTAAGATTTTGAAAGCTTTTTTTAATTCAGTCAAAGAAGACCTTTTTATTTGGCGCATTTCCTTAGAAAATTCTCTCCAATAAAATTAATTTTTATGCGAGTGTTTCATTTATTTTTATTTTTCAGGGCAGTAATGAAATTAATGAAGAACTAATCCAGAGCATAAATGAAGATGGACGAATACACATGATGCCCTCCAAAGTGGGCGACATTTTCTTCCTGCGTTTTACCTTTAGCACAACCCGCACGCAGAAGCGCGACATCAGTTTCGCCTGGAAGGTCATCTCCAAAATGGCTGACAATCTCCTGAAGACGACCAAGTGAAGCAATTCATATTCTAAGCCGTTAGAACATTCTGTTGCTTTCCCTATTTGTTTTTTGCCCATCAGGGATCATAACTTTATTATTATTATTATTATTATTATTATTAGTAGTAGTAGTAGTAGTAGTAGTAGTAATAATAGTAGTAGTGGCATTGTTGTTGTTTTTGCTGCTGCTGTTGCTGATGATTTTAATCACTCTTTCCTTATTGGCTGATTATGGTCTATGAAATAAAAGTAAAAATGGTTACATAATTTAAAGTTACCTCTGTTTGGTTTTAATTACTTGAAAATAGTGAACTATTGGATGTTCTAATTCATTCTTTTTTATGTTAACTAATAATATTCATTTGTTGTGAGAATTTGATACATTGTCAATGCAAGTTTAAAAAATAATCACCTGTATTTAAATATATCAATTCTTTGATGAAAATTCATTAAAATATTTTCAGACGATGAATTATGAGCAGAAAATACAAAATTTATTCGGCTGAAAAACATTTTTCTTCCAAGAATTTTGTTTGTATCAAGACAATTTTATTTATTTATCTCTCTCTCAACATTCATGTCAGTTTATTCTTAACTCTCTTGTCTCTCTCTCTCTCTCTCTTCCTTCCTTCCTTCCTTTCTTTATTTCTAATCATTTTCCTTCTTTTTCATATAGATATTGGCTGTGTGTAAGTTATGAACTGGACAATGAAGAATGACTGAATGGAGATGTGAATAAAATATGTGGGGATATTTACTCGGCTTCCAATAAGACATTTTTTGTAACAATTTCATATTCCCGATTATTCTTTTCTCCTCTCTCTTCTCTCTCTATTATTTATCTTCATTTCTAATATTTTTATCTATCTACGAGGTTCCAAAACTTCATTAGGCTGACTTGAAGATCGCATAAAGATGTGATATTTTTGTCTTATTAATTTATTTTTGCTTTTATCGCAAAAATACATTAATTTTTTTAACTAAAAGGGAAAAAAAGTTTTAAGCCATCTTCCTGCAGATGAAACGACCATGGCAAAAGAGATTTTCAATACATGGATTGTCTCTTTGATTTTGGCTCACCATTCATTCTGGGTTAGGAAACGTTCAAGAAAACCAGCTGGATCTGCCTCAATGTCAGATTTTCCCGAGATGAGATCTTCCAGTGCGCTTTTGATTAGGTGTCAAAAGACGCAGAAACCTTCGTCATGCCAAGTTCATTGTGCAGAATATTCTCAAACTTTCTTACGGGATATGCTAATGGCAATGGCTATTTGATTTACAGTTAATCGCATGTTATCCATCATCATCCATGTTTGTTTGTGTGATGGCACCCAGATCTTGGGTTATATTCATGATTATCCCTTCCGCTCTCAAATCCATCTGCTCATTTGTGGACTGTTGATAAAGCTGGGGCATGCTTGGGAGCTAAACATTTTTCCTTAGAGGACTTGTCCATTTTCAAGAGTAGTAGTTGTTTTTGAGGCCGTCTTTAAACATTTAGATGTCAGTTTATCTGAAATTAACGCATTTGTTGATAAGAATTGAAATTAATGAATGCTACACTTCACAGCTAGCATCACTCCTTCATAGTCAGCCAAATGGCTTGTTTGCGCCCGTTGAAGATTGTGTTGTCAAAAAATTTATATAATTCAAGAAATACAAATTCTGTCTTGCACAAATGTGTTCACCTACATGAAATCCTAGCGATTTAAGTTCGTAGATCTCGGAGTTACATGCATGATACAGCAGAACGATGTGCATACTATTCCATCTTATTACAGTTGCTTTTTATCGGGACACGCTTATTGCTACTTTTATTCAATCTTATTATTTTTGTGTTTAATCGCAACACTCGACCCCAATACAGTCTTCATTATTAGTATTTTATTACTGTTTTATTCAATCTTATTATTGTTGCTTTTTATCACAACAGTCTGGGTCAATACACTCTTCATTTTTAATATTTTCTTACTTGTTTTATACCATCTTATTAGTGTTGCTTTTTATCGCAGAAATCTATGTAAATACACTATTCATTATTAATATTTCTGATGTAATGAATATGCATACAGCTGGGTTCCCCCATCACAGTAATTTGATTGACTGGTGTCAGCCATAAATACAGACTGATGCGGAGGTACCGGGATGCCTATTGGCTACACCTATAGTCTTCGCCTATTGCCTACCAATACGACGAGGACCAGTTCATTACGGTTACCTGCCCTACTCGGTTACAGTAGTCCAAAAACACTTTGCTACTTCGAACAAATATATCGCTTTCCGGGACATATCAATTTCATTACTAGTTTATGCCATCTTATTATTTTTGTATTTTATCGCAACAATCTGGCATAGTACACTTTTCATTGTTAAAATTTTATTATTAGTTTTACTCCGTCTCGTTATTGTTTGTATCAAAAAAAATTTGGGTCGATACACATAAAACATTTTATTTTTTATTAGCTTTAATCAATCTTATTACAGGTCGATTTTATCGCAACACTCTGAGAAAATATACTCTTTATTATTTAATATGTGATTACGAGTTTATTTCCATCCTGTTATTGTTGATTATTTCACAGCACTCTGGGTCGATACACTCTTCATTATTAATATTTTATTTGTAGTTTTATTCCATCTTATTATAGTTGCTTTTTATCACATCACTCTGAGTCGATACGCTCTTTATTTTAATATGTGATTACTAATTTTTTCCATCTTATTGTAGTTGATTTTTATCGCATCACTCTGGGTTGATACGCTCTTCATTTTAATATGTGATTACTAATTTTATTCCATCTTATTAGAGTTGCTTTTTATCGCAACTTTCTAGGTCGATACCCTATTCATTATTAATATTTTATTACTTGTTTTAATCCATTTTATTGCAGTTGTTTTTTATCGCAATATTTACACTTCCGTTTATATCTTATCCACATCCAATAATATCCACATGAGAAAGAAAGGACGAATAGATAGATAGATAGATAGATAGATAGATAGATAGATAGATAGATAGATCAGACAAAAAATTTTGACAAGAGGTGTTTGGTGTGTGGCGGCTTGCAAGAGAAAGTATAAAGGTAATTACGGTCTAATTCAGTCACAAATATCTCACCTGTCGTCATTCGTAAACTTTACTGGTTTGAACAGAAAGCAAGCGGCGAATTTGGAAAATTTCTTCAGAATAAGGAAAGTTTTTTGAACAAAAAAATCAACAAAAATATCTTCAAAAGGGGGACAGAGAAACAGCGCAAAGGATCCATTTCCTTGTTGTTTGGGCCCTGTGTTGATCCGTTCTTCCTTCACGTCAGATAATCCAAGTAAGTTATTATGGCTAAATTTTCATTAGAAACAAAAGCCTTTATCAAAACAAATTTTCATATTTTTTGATTTTGTACGCGTTCAGTTTTCCCGACATTAATATTTAGTCGCTTTCAGTAAAGATAAAGTGACAGCAAGTTTCCTCCATAATTGCAGCACTCTCTTCAATATTCTTGCTGATTTTACAAACATTGTCAGACTACGTACAATTCTTCATCATATTTCCTATCCTTCAAGTCTTGTCATTCTTACTGATATTTGTTCAGTTTTTTTTTAAATTTATGGGTTAAATAGCAGAGCAGTGTGCGTTCTTTAGCTTAGGATGGGACCAATTCTGAGAGAAGAATAATTCTGAATTCCAAACAAGTCTGAATTGCAAACCCTTGAGAAGGCAACGGGAAACTACTTCATTATCTTTCCTAAGAAGTCTTTCTGATGTTTCATGCTTTATATTTTGGTCTTCCTTCCTTTTTCATATTGTTTTATTTCGGAAGTTATGCGTGGAGCCTCTATTATTTTGGTAGATTTCACAATGACTAAAAATCGGGGCCAGAAACTTCGGTCGTTTCGCAGCCATGTTCAGTCTTTTCTTCTTTCTATTTTATTTGAGGGTTGTCTTCTCATTAAGTGAGAGAGAAGTATCACTTAATTTATTATTTCTGTTTTTTTTTTTTTCATTCCGCGTCTGTTTTTTTGACTACAATGAATCTTAATATTTAACGGCCATCGTGTTTGTGTCTATTATTTTTCTTTTGCTGCTATGATTCTGGGGCTGCCCCTCCCCGCCACTTGAACAAGTACCTGTTACTGCCAATGGGAGTTGCGATAAAAAAAGCAACAGAAATTAAGATGAAAGACAAATAAAAATTAACGATACTTCATGTTAGAATTACATTGGTAAATTTGCGTTCGTGAAAATTTCAAGTTATTTATAAAGTTTAATTTATCCTGACAGAAGGCCTTGACAAAATAGAACCTGATGAGAATCGAACTCACTACAACTAGCAAACTTGTCTTCTGTTAACCACTACTCAGGGGTCACATATTAAATACTTATTAATAAAAGAACAGTTGAACATGAGTAAAACCTACATTACATTCATGGTTGCGATCTAAAAAAAACATTCCTTGAGAATTCTACTTGAACTGATTGACCTTATCACGATATCCATGTTGAGATTTGGGCGTTGAATTTTAATGTTGTTAATATGGTTGAAATAAAATTTGTGATGATACTGTGTGACAAAATGGTGTCTGTAGTCAATAAATGTAATAAATTTCAATTAAAAAACAGTATAGTTTTTAAAGGGAAGATGATTGTTAAATGAAATATTTACAATTAAAGCCGAAACAAAACGTTACTGATTTCAGACGTCTGATTGAATCAAAAGTCACGCATTTTTAACAAGAGAAACAGAGTTTAGTGTACAAAGTGTTTGGAAGAAATAATTTTTCTATTGTTTTGTATAACTATCTTTTCTCCTTCCCAATCTCTTTCTCTGTGTGTTCTGAACCAGTCGGATGTTAAATACATTTTGAATGCAAAATAATGTAAAAAGGAGCGAAATGTAAACAAGGAAATAAAAATTTAAACTTATTTCATTTTACATACTTTACTATATATCTAAAAAGAAAAAGAGAGAGACAGATGGAGAGAGAGAGAGAGAAATACGCATAAAAAAATGGGGATATTTATTTTGTAAAATTATAAAATTGTTTTTTTAATGATTTTTTAAGAAATAATTTAGATATGATATATATACATAAATATATATACCCGGTGAGAATTGAATCATTACTCAAATGTAATTGTTCTAGCAAGACAAGCTTGTTAGACATAACATCACGCTGAGGTATCCTGAATACGCATAGAAAGAGATTGGGACAGTCAGTGACAGGAGAGGCAACAGCTTCATACAGCTATGAACAGAAATGAACAAAACGAAACAGGGAAATAAAGAGAATAGAAAGGAAAAAAAAGAGTGAAAGAAAGAAATAGAGAGAGAGAGAGAGAGAGAGAGAAGGAACCATTAAATAGAAGAATGCGTGCGGGCACGCAAGAGAAGTTATGAAAGAAGTGCATTGTTCCAGTCACGAATTACTCCGCTGTCGTTAGTCGGAACCTGACTTGTTTGGGATAACACGCAAACAGTGGTTTTGGAAAAACAAATCGGAATTCAGAAATTCACTGACAAAGGTCAAAGGATATATCCAAATACACTTTCTCATTGTTTTGGATCCGAGGTGATCCATTCTTCTCTTACGTCAACTAATCCATTCTTCTCTTACGTCAACTAATCCAAGTCAGTCAGTTTTCATTTGAAAAAAGTAAGTACCTCCTAAAATTCTCAAAAAAAAAAGAAAAGAATACATAATAAAGAAATCCTCAGAACGTAAGTAAACTAAAATTCTCTCGTAAAAATCTTTCTGATATTATTAAGAGAAAAGATCAAAAGATTTATGATGTCAACATTATTTTTGTATTATTTATGGAACCCAGGAAATTTATACAAATATTATTCTTTTTTCTTTTTTTAATCAAAACTAAAATTAAATTTATATATAAATTTGAGTATCTTTGTTCTGTACACGTTAATTTGTAAATTCTTTAAAAAAAAGATAATTGTCTTGGGTTAAAAAAATTTTAGTGCCTTATTCAGAAATTAATGATATTATTTTTGAATCATTTATTTTTTTTAGAACATCTTTAAAATATTTTTTAATCTGTTACCCACAATTAATTAATTTTTTATGAAATTTCGAGAAATTTATTTTTTTTATTATTTAATATGCAAACAATTGTAGTAACAAGTTCAACAACACTAGCAATAGTAAAATACTACTACTACTACTGTTATTACTAATAATAAGGATATTATAATAATTAACACACACACACACACATATATATATATATATATATATATATATATATATATATATATATATATTTATATATAACATTCAAAACTTTAAAGAAATGTGATACCTAAGGTTTAAAGTTATTTTTTCAAATGAAATATTTTTTAAAGATTTTATTTTATTTAATTTCAATAACAAATTAAATTTAATATTTAAAAATAAAAAATAAGATGTATAAAAACCGGTTAAACTTACTGGGATGAATTTTATTTTTACGTTAAAATAGCTGATTGAATGCCATTTTATATCTGTAAGCATAATAAATTTTTTTCATTAAAAATCTTTAAAAAAAAAATGGTTTCTGAATCTTTATCAGGAATTAGCATGTTTCTAAAACAGAAAATAAAAACTTCAAATTCAATTATAGAATTAAATTAAAAAATCCCTAGTCCTGTTTCATTTTCAAGCGAATTTTGGAATTACTTATTTTAAAATTTTACTGAGTTTTTTTTGTAAATTCATAATTTTTTTCCAAGGATACAGAAAAATCAATTTTTATAAGGGACGTTAGCCTGTTCATTTTTATTAACAACTATTGTATCAAAAATATGAGTTACTTTCGAAAAGAGGTTAAATCACGGTAGGGTAGGGGTGCCTTTTCAAACGAATGATGACATCTGTTCAACGCATGTCGTCTGGTCTTTTTTTTTTTTTTGGCACTTTTTTTCCATTAAATTTGTACTTGTATACATAAAGATTTTTTCTAAAAGGGTTGTTTGTATATGAATATGTCATATTGAACTACAATTTTAAAATATTATTCTTAATTTTAATTACTAATAGACTATATTTCTTTTTAAAACAAATAAATTTAATAGAATTACTTAAATTATTTAAAATTATTATTATTAAAAATCAAATATAAATATGTATATTTCATTTTTTTTTTTTTTTTAAATATTATTTAAGGAAAATTTTTGACAATGTCGGCAAAAAAATAGCTATTTCATTTCTTTGATTCAGTAAATTTTTTTTTTTTATAAACCTAGTAATATATAGTTTCTCATGTATGCACAAAGGACATGGGTCATTTAATGACCTACATATTCTAGCTTTTCTTATTAATTTCCATTTCACTGTAGGTGTTTTATTGGTTTTCTTTTAAGTGCCAGAAATATTTCGATAGGGATGTCTGATTTCGGTATTTATTTATCCTAAATGAACTTTGATGTTGGTTGAACCTCTTTTTGAACTCATGTCTTGTGCATCCAATGTAGACTTTTACGTTGTTTGGATCCTCAATAGATGAGATATTGCATTGGTATACTAATGATTCAGTGAGACATTTATTTTTAAGAGGACAGTTATGAGGATTTCTGTAGTTACATAATTTTTGTTTATCTTCATCTCTTTTTTTTTATATTGTCTAAATTTCTTTGGTTTTGGTCTAAGTGTTTATTCAAGATATTAGCATTGTCTTTCTTAATAATTTTTCTAAGTTTTCAGTACAGCTGTAACTTAATTTTAGGGTATTTTTTATTGAAAATAGTACTGAGTTTACTATCTTTAGGAAAATGTTTAACGATTAATGCAAGGAATTTTTGTCTTAATTCGTTCTTTGCCATTTGGTTGTATAGGGGTGTATACCAAATTATTTTTCTACCAATGTTTTTTCTATGCTTTCCATTTTCATTTTTTATATAAGTTACTTTTGGGCTTTTGTAGCCACTATCTTTTAGAGCTTTATTATAGAAATTAATATGTTCATAGAAAATCTCATTTGCTGTATTTGTACTTATTCTCTTTTCGATAGATAAAGGTATATGCTTTTATTATATATGGAGGATTGATTTCTTTTATGGTGTATATAAAATGATTTCTCTTTTTTTTTATAGGTTATGTATACATTTTTCATTAAATCTAATGTTATTGAAATGAAGTTCACCTTTTTTAATATAGTTGCTTTTAGTAATTTTTAAGTTATATTACATTTAAATTCTCTATATAATATCTTTCTAATTTTATCGGTTTTAAAGTTTTTAATTTCTTTATAACCATAAAAAACATCGTCTCTGTATAATCCAATGTCAGTTATATTAATTTCACGATATGCTGTAAGATTGTATAATATAAAAAAAAGATATAAAAGTCTATGAAGACTCAGCTGAGTCTAGTGATCCCATTAATGTCAAAGTGGTCCAAGCAATATTTTTTATCCATTGCTCGCCCGTTAAAATTTTTCATGAATAATTTCATATTATCAAACGAAAGTGAATAAATTCTTTGTTTTATTGTTATGCAATTAATATTTAAATTTTAGTATGGGATTTCTTATTCTCTTTCCTATTTTTTTTTTTTTTTTATTTCTATAGATTTATAAACAATATATATATATATATATATATAAATATATATTGATGATGTTAAATGAAAACTCCTTGACATTTTAAGATGGTCACATGATACATTCGTAATAGCTCGTTGTAACAGACTTTTTTGCAAATTTAACTTGCTGTACGCCGTTGAACAATTATGGTGTCATTCGGCTCTGAATAACATGGAATTTTTTAATATGTACTTTTCTTGATAATTCTGCTCGAATATCTAACCTATATATATATATATATATATATATATATATATATATATATTTAAATAGGATACATAAAAATCAAAAACCTTTTTAAAAATTTGATCAACTGGAAAAAGTTTTCATTGAAAATTATTTGATTATGTCTAAATTTCACCCCTGGTTCATCGAAAACCTTTTGCCACTAGACGAAAAATTGTTTTGTAGACTTGTCTAAGGAATTTCTTTTTTCCCTAAACTGAGTTTTTCATGTGATTATGTAAAGAAAAAAATGAATGACAATTTTTTCTCCTTTAATGTTGATGTTCAATGTTGTAGAATCGCTCAATTACTAAAATTCAAAGTCTTATATTTTTGGCCAGATGTAAGCATGTTTTATTGATCGCAGAAATTTTGACATCTTGACTGGGTTCTCCCTGTTTGCTGTGCATGGTGCAGTCCTTTTGCAGACATCAGGTTTCCAGCAGTCACCATCTTAACAAAAGGCAAGCATTAACTCATCAAGGCACTTGGCGTAGGCCTTCGTGTTGAGCATTGAGGCCATCAGCAACAAATTCTGGAGTTCTTTCCCTTTCAGAACGATCAGTCGAGTTTTCCAAGCTTTCGTTCATTCATAATCCCCATGAGACTCAACCAACTCTTTCAAATCCTATAAACTGTCCTTTAGATGACATTTAAACTTTTGTCTGAAATCCAAAGTTCTTTCGACCTTAAAAAAAAAATAAAAAGCATTTGTTTCACAGTATGCCGTTTTTTCAAATTTCTGACGGATTAGGTTCTTGATGGTTGAATTTTTTTTAAAATGATGCACAACTTTCCAACAACTATTTTTGGAAGTCAACAAAATAAATAAAAAAAAAGTAACCTGAACTCCCAAATTTACACACACACAAATTGTTATATATCATCTCATCTTGTATATATATATATATTCTGATATATATATATATATGCACTGCCTCTCTTTATAGTGTTTAAATGCTTCTACGCATGTCTAGTTATGGGAAGTAACCAATTATTTTTCTCTCTTCGTGAACCAATTCTTATTATCAAGTCCTCTTCCCATTCCATGGGCATTTTTTTTTTTCTTGGTAAAGGTAGTGTTTTCCTTTGCATCCCTGATCTTTGAATCAAATCCTGCTTCATCTTCTCTTGGTCGGTCGATTTCCCTTAGTCATTCCCCTTCGTATTCCATTACTACATCTGGCAAAAAATCCTCTCTGACCTGGGGTTTCACCTGTCACCTGCCATTTTTGAACAAACAGACAATCCCTTGGTTTTCTCAAAAACAAAATCTTGAAAATTTCATAAATACATACAGTAAAATACCATAATACATTTTTTTAAAAACATTATTATCAATACATCTTTATAGTAAAAAACACAACAATATATTTTATCTGTGGTTGAAGTGCAGGCAATTACATTGGGTATATATTCAGTTGATAATAAAACTCAAAACAAATATTTATATTTCAGCATTAAATAACCCATGGATTTGTTGTCTTGCCATTAAACAAGATCAACCAAAAAATGAAACTCAATCAGGACATAAATCCAATAATTTTAAAGATTGCGGTAATCTAGAATTTCTAAAAGATAACTTTATTTGAAGTTAATATATTATTTTTCAAAAATTGTCCTATAATTAAAACTAAACACCTAACCTAAGGAAAAATCCTGCCTCATCAAGTGCCATTTTTTGAGGTTCCTGTTATTTGGTGACAAGGACAAAAAGGCAAAGAAATACCTCAAATGATCATCATTTTGATATAAGATTGTTTCAAATTCAATATTCCATTTTTTCTTTTATTCACAAAAACTACTCAAATAGAAAAAGAAGGCTAATCAAGGTCTTCATTAAAAATATCTTTTTCTTACAAGCTATGGGTAAAAAGCACCAGATTTTGTTTTATTTATCTTTTTCAATGCCACTAAGACGCAAATGGTGAAATGATCAAATATTAGGAAAAATTTTCTGCCTCGTCAGTTCATCTAAAACATTTTGCCTCGATTTCTTGTGACTCATGCATACGAAGCACAAATGACTAATTGACAGGAAACAAGGTCATGCTTTGACCTGGTTTCATGCGCAAACAAATATGTTGTACCATGTAAACATGTTCCAAGATTGCGGCAGTAATGTGAGGAACCATTTTTTAAGACATTTTAAAGCAAATCTACTAACCTTTGTGCTAGAATTTGACAAAAAAGAAATGATCCATTTTCTTTGCACCTGGTTTTTCTTCTCTGATTTTTCTTGGCTTTCTTCTTTTTTGCATTCTCTCTATTTTTTTTTAATTTCAAAAGATGATTTTCAAAAAGCAAATTCTTATCAAGAGCCACATTTTCAATGGTGGATCTGACTGTGAGTTTTTTCCAATCATCAGATGGACATTTTCAAAAAAGATAAATTTCTTGCCTTGAATGGAATTAATTAATTTCATTTCAGACCTTGATTGGAACTCATATATATGATAATGATAAAATGCTGGAAAAATGGTCATCAATCTAGTTGTTTAGAAAGTATTTGGCTTTTTTTATTGACATGCTTTATCTTTAAAAAAAGTGAGATTAAACCAAAAATGGAATATTTTGTTATATCTATGGTACTTGGGATCCTAACTTTCCAGTTTTGGAATTATTTGTAGGAAAGAAGTTACAGGGAGCCATTTGATGTAAAAAATAAATTTCTGTAGAATCCCATCTCGATTTTTTCATAAATTCCAAATCATCTCTGAAGAAAATTTTGAAAATTCACTGTCATATATGAAGACTGATATTACTTATCAGATGAAACCCTCTTTTTCTTTTTTTTTTAACTAAATTTTTAATCCCCATTGGTAATATTGACGATTCTTAATTAAACACCATATATTTATTAGATTTTTATCTAAACATTCAGCTATATTTAAATATCCTGGAAATTACTGTTTTGGAAAATGGAACAAAAATTGAATCCTAAAAAACCAGTCTCTCTCTCTGTAATCCACAAAAAATTGAATCCACTAAGTTCTGAACCAACTGATTCTATCTTGTTTCTAATTTAAAAATTTTCCCTAGAATTAAATAATTTTTTATTCATAAATTTATAAAAAAAATTTCTGTCAAGTATGAAATTTTAAATAATCAGATAAAGACGAGTAACTGTAATTATAAATATTGAAAAAAGATGCATTTTCCGGTAATGCAGCTAATCATTGATATTTTTTATAAAATTATGAATAAAAAACGTGTTTCCATAATTATTTATAAAATGGTAAATAATAAATGTTGCATTGTTGATGGTTTACATATTTTGATTAAATGATAATAAAGATTAAATTTTTTTTTAAAAAAAGTGTTCTTTTCTTTTTTCTTTATAAAATGATAAATAAAATCTTTATAAAAATAGACTTGTTTGGTAACATCATTTCTGCATTTTTCAATGAAATGGCTTGTTAAATTCTGGTTTTATATGACATATGCAACTTCTCCAATTTTACTAATTTTTCTATTTTTCCTTGATTTGACATTTAAATTGGGATTCTTCTTTTACTCTCTCTGCGTCTCTTTTCTTGCACTCAAATTCTTTAAATAATCTTTATTGCTTTTCTTTGTTAATATATTTTTCTAACCTCTCTAAATAAACATTGCCGAGAGTGCAAAAGTCGCACAAAATAATAGCGGCGTCTCTCTCTTTCTCTCTCTCTCTTTTCTTTGCAGTCCGCAAAAAGTTCTCTCCTTCTTTGCTTAATTTTGATGAGTCTCTCCTTCTTTGCACTCTGTTTCGCTCTCTCTCTTTGTCAATTGCGTAACAGGTATTTTTCTTCTCTCTCTCCTTCAGACATGCAATGTCTCAAATGTGTTTTGTTTCTTTCCTTTCTTTGAAGAACAGCAAAGACTCTCTCTCTCCTTCTTTGCTTTGTAACTCGCTCTCTCTCTCTCCTTCTTTCATCTCTCTTTACAGTCTAAGCTCTCCTTCAGGCTCTCTCTCTCTCTCTCTCTCCTTCTTTCTCTCTCTCTCTCTCTCTCTCTCTCTCTCTCTCTCTCAGTATTGGTGAATGAGTGCCTACATGCGTGT